>JAQGBT010001629.1:0-30138 GCA_034698585.1 Disparrhopalites patrizii | reverse complement strand
ATATATATATATATATATATATATATGGACACCGAACTTATATTTAATATTTACTTTTCAAATATGTTTCAAATGTTTTCGTGGCCATAGCTATCCGGACACAAGTGCCGTCAATCCGTCAGACCCACAGAGCGGTGGACAATATTTTTCGAACTTACAAGGGACACTTTTCACATGTAACGCCCTTTATGACACGAGACTCAGCTTAACATTTATGCTACTTACTAGAAACCTCGTTGCTAAAGCAGTTCGAGTGCAATTTGCGGTGTTGACCACTGAGGAAATGGAATTTAACATGGGGAATTGCAACCATCCAAAGGGTCCCCCCGTTGGAAAGTGTTGATTTTTGCACATTTCTGATGCTTCTGGCGTACTTACAAATTGTGGGTGAAAAATCAAATTTTATCAACCCCACTTAGAATTAACTCAATAACGGGGGTAAGTTTGGTATTGGAGAAAAACATACATCCATTTGCGGCACCATTAACCATTTAGGATTTTGTAGGAACATATCCAGTTAACATTCAATTATGGGGTTTCAAAATAATAAGGGAGGCTTGCAAACACCTATAAAATCACATTTACCACTATTATAACCCCTAAATATTAAATATATTCCCACACACTGGGTAAACTACACTAGGGTTTTCCTAAAGCATAATAAAATTTGGTGTGTAGTTCATGTTTGTTATGCCCTTCCGCATTGTTGTTCTATCACGGTTTCATGATAGAAGCAATAAAAATTCTCAGTGATACCCTGCACAAGCATTAGGTCAAGGGGTTTGTATAATACCAAAGTATGACATCCTAATCGGTATTCGAATTCAAATCGGAATTATATCCATATTTTTCAGCATTTTAATAGGAATTAGTATCCGTATTTTTGTCCAAAAAATATTTTAATTGGAATTCATAATTACAAATACATTCGAAATTTAAATTCCTATTCAAAATTTGACATTTCAATTCCTTCATTTTGTTGCTAAATCCCGCCTTGGGGCATTTTTTTTTTGACAAAATCAAGGTATTCTAACGACGATATTTTAAATTGGCAGTAATATAACTATTTCGTCCGTAAGAGCATCGATTTTTGCAAAATCAGATTTGCGGAGTCAATTTATAATTTTGTGTATTGATTTTGCATTTATTTTAAGCTAAAAATTATGCCAGATTGCATGACAAATAAATTTTTAAAAGTATTCGAAAAGTATTTGAATACGTATTCATATGTCTGAATATTTGAATAAAATTGTATTGGAATTAGAATTTATATTTTAGATATCCGAAATAATTTAAATTTGTATTCATAATTAGGAAAAATGCGTATTTTAATTAGCGTAGCCCCAAAAATTTTTTTACAAAAAGTATAAATTCCAAGAAACCGACTTTTACGGGGTTCAGCCAGGCCTAGGCGTAATCCGCAGGAAAGATTAGGCTAACGCTATTTAACCCTTCGGGGTCAATCCAACGCTATTTGTGCTCCAAGCTAACTTCACACTAAAATACACGCCCCAACATCGTGAACAAAAAGCATGGAAACAGACACTGTCAATGTAATCAAATAAGAACATAATCCCTAATTAATGTCACATGACCATTAAAGCTCATGTCAAAGGTCAAGGGTCACGAATGTTAAAAAAACCTAACATCTTCAGCCACATAAAAAACGGAATAATTTATATATAATACATATATTTTACCATTTTCTTCAAGAAATATTGAAAATCTTCTAGTTTTTGATGTTTGTTAAAAAGAAAATGAAAAGGTTTTCCTTACTTTTCCACAGGATTCTCCGTAAGCAATAATGCGCCCTCCAGTGGGTCGATTTAGAGCCCAGAAAATCTCTTTTATTGTGGGGTAAGCTGCAAAAAAAAAAACAGCAAGAGCATGCAGAAAAAAAAACGATATTTTCCAAATTGGAAAAAGACGAGCTTTTTTTTCTTTTCAAGAAAAAGGCAAATTGGGAAGATGCCACATGTTAATTTTATCTGCTCTTTGCCATCTTCTCCAACATTTTTTGTACTGTTTTTGCTCATCTTCTATTCCATCGGGCGAAAAGCACATGCAGGAAAATCTTTTTTTTTCTTCAGCAGAAGCCGCAGGCCGCAGATGGGAATTTGAGACGCCTTAGAAATGTGTTTTTGCATATTTTTTTCTATTGCCATTTTATAAGTTATCTTGTCTCTATACAGTTTTCTGTCGTCATTTTAAAGTTAAAAATCTTATCGTGATTCGTGATCCATGCAAGACTCGACTGTGTGAAGAATTAATTTTTTTTATTTATTTAAATTATTTCCAGGCGGTTGGTGTGGATTGGATAGTTTCTTGGAAGATTTGTGGTAAGTAACGTCAATAATATTCTTCAGCTTTTCCTTGTATTCATTGGTGTACGTACTGTTTTCATTCGATGGTTGTAATAGTAGATGTAATTTTGGGATGTAAATTGTGTTTTTGCTCCAAATTGATTTATTTGTGGGAATTCTTTTCACAGAATTTGCCTGTGAAATATAACCAAGATTTTGAAGAAGATGAAGGAAGTGTCTTTGGAATAATTTGCTTTTCGGAATTGTCATTTTATCATCTGAAGAGACCTATATACAGAGAGTTTTTAGGGGGCAAGACGGAATGCAGTCACATTTAGACAGGGACGATCTTTTTTTAGCTGGTACGTCACACGCCGTATGTGTTGTGCTCACATTTTATTATTATTACCATCCACGTATGCTATTGCATGCGAAAGAGTTGATAAAAGTGTCTATAAATATCTTATTTTAGTATACATTATTCAATTTACAGATCATCTTCAAGAGACACGGAGGAGCAGTTAGTTTTTCTAACGCAGGATTAATACTCAAAAGTCAACATGAGTCTCACTCAATCCCAGGTAAGAAAGAATCATTGAAAGTGTAATTTACTGGTAAAAATTTTTTGTGATATATTAAGTATTTAAGTTGCGTAATCTGATGTGTATAGGTGTAGCTCTGGTAAAGTGTGAGTAATTTATTATCAAACAACTACACATGTGCTTACTTTAAGTGAGCTTACCAAATTGTATTGTACATATTTTCCGTCACTACATGTATATAGAATTATATATGTATATAAAGCGGAGTATGGACTCCTCCACAAGAAATCCTCCACAAGTGGTTGTGAATAGGTCCAATGTCGACATTATATATTTTGTTTACTATTTTAAGCAATCATGTGTAAACATAAATTTTCTTGTTTTGCTCTGTTGTCTGCACTTGTAAAAGGGAACTGTAAACAAACAATGAGACAGTTGCTGTAAGACACTTGACAAATCAATCACACGGTAAGGTATCATCGACGCAACAACAGTACGTACATATTTATGTTTCAGAGAGGAAAGCGTGATTCAGGGCAGATTAAAATGTCCTTTCCAGCTATTCACATTTGCGTAAGTTGTAGTTTCTGGGATGCAGTTACGCTAATCGGAATTATTTGTATTTTTAACAGGTATTGGCAGTGACCACAGTCTCTCTCATTTATGTTGCCGTTAATCTCGTACTAGGACAACTCAACAGTCATCCCGACATCATTGATGTTTGGTCAAAGGTACACGTAGACATAAACAGATTTTAGCGACATTTACTTATCTTTTCTATTCTTTTGACTGTAAACATTACTATCAGTTGAATTAACTATTATTGTGCTGGCGCCCGTACAAGCTTGCGTCATGGTCAATGCCATGATAATGAACTTGATCTAATTTCATGGATTTATTCAATGTAATGATGAACACGAAATCTAATTAATTTGCAAATTACTCAAGCAAATGTGACTCATTGTTATTAAAGGACAATGTGACGGTTATATTTTTCTGGTTGGGTGAACTATTCGGATACATTATTGGTGCGGGGCTTATTGAAGTGGTAGGGAGGAAAAGAACTTTACATTGTATGGTACTGCCCTTCCTTGTGTGTAAGTGTAAGGCTCCACATTTGATTTTCTTCGAGTGTGTATAGGTCATGCTTTTCGAGGATTTCTAAAAATATGGATGAATGGAATGTTTTTCTTTTTAATTTTAGCATGGATATTAATTGCTGTGGATGAGCATCACTACCTTATGTATGCGGCTCGGATACTGCTGGAGTTGTGCTACGCCATAGTTTTTCTTTGTTTACTGGTTTACGTAACAGAAATCACACACCCGAGAGTCAGAGGCGGGTGTGTGTTGTTTATTCGCTGTTTGTGGTACATTGGTGAGTTTTAATGTATACAGATGAATTCATGAATAATTTTTGTCAAAGAATGCTATTGTGTTGACAAGTGTTACTGTACTATTTTTTCCAAATTTAACAGTTGATGTAATTGAAGTGCTCACGAAAACGTATTTCGGCTGGAAAACAATCTTTATTTTCATAAGTTTTGGTTTTATGGTCCCTTTCTCGTTGCTAATGTTCTTCATTCCCGAAAGTCCTAGGTGGTATGTTTATCACGGTATGATCTATTAACTTTACTATTCATTTTATTTTGCCATTCAGTTTGAAACTTTTAAGTGATTTTAAATATTGTAATGTCACAATTTAGGAAAAGAAATACATGCGAAGATATCACTTGAAAAGCTACGTTCAAAAGATGAATCTGTTCGTCCTGAATGGAGTGACATTGTCGATACATTTCGCAGAAGAGGATTATGGTTTCGAAAGAGTCATCTCAGACCGCTGTTGACCGGTGTCTGCACAATATTTTTTCAGAAGTTCAGCGGATTTGAAGTTGTGCCTTTTGTTTTGGGATACACCTATGCGCGAAGTGAATACAAAGAGATGATTGTTTGGATTATACCTTCCGCCATTTTGGCCTCCCAACTTATTGCTCTTGTTTTGGTAGATCCAATAGGAAGAAAACCTTTGTTGTTTTTATCGGAAATTATTATGACCATTGGTTATACCGTCTTAGGTGTTTACTACTACTTAAAGACCTATCATATTGAGACGGTGTTAGGACTTGAATTAATTTCAGATTTTAGTTTATTTTTCTGCCTGGTTGGTTTTAGTCTAGGTGTTGGGCCGATCACTGAGTTGTATATAACTGAGATTTACCCAGGTAAAATTCGGGGCTTTTCTGTGGCTCTGACGCTGGTTATAGGCTGGGTTTTTGATTTACTCGCTCGTGCTTTGAATCATTATTTTCATTATGAACCTTATATCATATTTGTCATTAGTGCTGGAGTATGCTTCGTAGGATTAATTTTTGTAATTTTTGCTGTACCTGAAACGAAGAAAGAAAGTTTAGAAGAAATTGAAAAATACTTAATGTAAGCCTCCTGTGATGAAATTTTTACGAGTGATTTCAGTCATGTTAAACAAATGTTTAGTACATTTGGTACCAAATATCAAATTACTCTAATCATTAAACGTGGATGCTTGTATAATTCAAATTCAGCGTCTATAAAAGCGCTGAAGCCTGGGCTTAAAAGGGAGGTGAATGTTAAATGACAATAAGTGACAAGTGAAAGTAATTCTAGTAAATTTATCTACTCCATGTAGGATTATATTTGTTATTGCTAGATAATAAAGTCTTGTTATATTGTAGTATCTTTTGTGGAGGCAACTTTATCTTCAAGTGTCGAGTTATTAGATTTCGATTTTCACTTTGACGAAAGATAAATTGAGCACCGCTGTACAGGCTGCGTATATTCAATTGATATCTAAGATTGGGGCTTGATAATACAATTGCTATACTTGTAGATAAAATTGAAACCACATCTTGTTAAATGTTGAGGTGTTGTAAACAAGGATTAAAGTCATTAATTAATAAAATCATGCCGTATGTCGATGGATGAAAATTTGAATTATGGTGTACAATGCAGAATGGAATTCTTGTTGTTGCGCCAAATTTAGCAGACACTGCAAACTGTAATTTGTTTCACGTGTGACCCTCATGTGTCATAAGAACTTATTGCTTTCAAAGCACAACGGGCTGGTCTAGCTTGCATTTTGCACCAGGCACTAATATTAGCCTTCTTGAAATTTGTAGAATTAACCCAGACTGAAACCACAGCTTTCAGTTGACAATATTTCTTACAATTTAAATACTTTAATTATTTACTTTAATTATTCTTCAAAGAAACCGTGGTTAAGTTAACCTATGATAATTTGCATACATCCACCATATTATTTGTGGTTATTTCAGTAGGGATTTTAACAGAGTAATAACACTGGACAAGTTTGCGTGTAACAAGTATTTAAGCGGTACAAAATCATGCAAGAACCCCGATAAAATACAATACTATCCAAAGTGTCCCTACGTAAAAAATATTGCAACTTAAACTCAAATACAAACTAAAATGTGTGTGAATCTTCATCGACAACTGTGTCTATAAATAACCCCGTGTTATCTCGAAGTCATCCACAAACCTTGAATTCTACACACATTGCCTGAACTTCAACTGGGTGCCAGCCTCACATGTGACAATTATTTCTGGCACAGATTGTGTAATTATCATATGTTCTTCAATTGTCCCTTTTCTTTTGCGTTTCAAACCATTAAGACTTTTCCCATCATTTAATGAACTGTTCTTTGTCCCTAAATTCTTGCGGTGCCTCCTTGCACTTATATATGCATAAGTATTCACAAATATGTTATTCTATTTAGTTCCCATTACACCCAAATTAAATAAGGGACACTCATAAAGGATGAACATCACCACGTTTTTGTGTGTGTTACCCTAACTATGCAAATTGTCCAACTCAATTTCTGTTGTGCTATACTACATAAATCCATATATTCAGTGGAGGTCGAATGCTTTTTCTGTGATATATTTCTACCCACCCAGCAAATACCATCATAAGAATAAATCAACAGCTGCACAGTTCCTCATGCTAGTATAGTTATTACTTACATTTACATACATTCGGCCTTTATACGAACGACAGGCCATGATCTACCCCACAAAAAAAAGTGTGCTCGATGACTAACTAAAAGCTCAAAAAAATGACCTTGCTCATCGTAATAGTAAACTGCATTTCCGCATTGGTTCCAGACACAATCCGCTGAACCCAGGATATTTGAGTCAATTAAGCCGTTAGAAACAACGTTGGTTTATGGGATATGAAACATGACACATGACAACGTCCCAAGGTTTACGGGATAAGGAAAAAACAAGAAAGTAAGTGATGACGACAAGCAGGGAGAATATTCCTATGGGAAAAAAGGAAGGAAACTGCAGAAACTGAGAAAGTGTAACAAATGCAAAAGAAAAAAATAGAGAAATGAGAGAGTCAGAGATATGAGAAAGAAATAAAGAGGAGAAAGTCAGAGAGATAAAAGAGAAAAGAAATAAAGAGAAAGTCAGAGAGATAAAAGAGAAAAGAAATAAAGAGAAAGTCAGAGGATAATAGAGAAAAGAAATAAAGAGGAGAAAGTCAGTGGATAAAAGAGAAAAGAAATAAAGAGGACAAAGTCAGAGAGAGAAACGAAATAAAGAGGTGAAAGTCATAGATTGCAGAGAAAGAGGAAAGTGGAAAAAAACTGAAGAGGAGAAAGTCAGAGAGAAAAGAGGTGAATGAAAGGTCGAAAGGGGTGAGACTAAATCAACTGAAAGACATGCAGATAAAAACAAACAAATGAGAGATGTAAGAATCCGAAAAAAACAGGTAATATGCAACTTTGATGCAAAATAAATGCCAGCAATAAACACAGGGATAATTATTTTTCTGTAATTAAATATTCTCGCACAGATTTATTAAACGAGGCCATCGTAACTCGCACAACACAATAATAATTAATAAATTCTTTTCACTTTTTTTCACTATACAAAATAAGTTTATATATTGGTACATACACTATATAATGGAGCGACAAACAACACTTATGCGTTTATTACTATATACCGAAAATTCAAAATAAATTCCATTAATAATAATTATATAAGCTTTATATACTCGAAGTGTAAATTGTAATCGTTAAGAGTATAGGATTGAACAGTTGTCTCAGTGAAACGCTTCCATTTTTTTTTAAATTCATTTCCTTCATTATTATATTCTCCATCGTCGAAATTATTTGCCTCCAAAAAATTATTGGGAGTAAATACATAATGCATAATAGAGTTCACGTAACACGACCAGCCAAAAAGGTTTTTTTTGCCACTAACAACCATTATCTTGTGGTAAAAATACTATAAAATTTGTTTTTACACAATTACTAAGATTGAACATTGCAACAACATAACGAAGGTAGTATACTATAATATATAACTGTCACAAAAAAAAAAAAAACAGGGAAACAAGACAACAGTATTGCAAAAGTAAATTCTTATTTTATTAAATATATGTATATAATCTCAACATACGAAGGTACACTCCAACAAAATCTACTATTCTATTGATTATTCAAAAAAAAAGACAAAAAAGGGGTACAACGATATTACCACGATTTATTTGATAAAAGTAATTTTTGTTTGCTGTTTAATGATAATGAACGGTCTGAACTGGCGCGAGAGGAATTGTGGTAAAAAAATTGCATAATAATACCAAGGGATACAAGATGTAATTAGTAAAAAAAAAATCTGTTCTCTGTACTAGCAATAAAATTAGTGGCTGTGATGTCCAAATACAATGGGGACGTTAATAATATCTAGGCAAATTTATATTATTAGATTATTACACATATGTATTTCCACTTCAGATCCCAGTGTCTTCAGTTTGAAATTAAATATTATACTGGATTATTTAAAAAATTAAAGTACATACCATTTAACTGTAATTGTATCACTTTTTTGAATGTATACAAATGGATGAAAAAAACGTACCTACTTTACGTGGTGAAAGTAGTACAAGATTGAAGTTCTGACAGGACTGTACACATGGAGGATTTTTACGTATTAGGGGGATAAAAAAACTAAAAATTCTCTATTGCTATATGGATAAGTATTAAAAAAAATTATACTATACCTTAAAAATTATTCAAAAAAAAAAAAAAGATGCCCAAAACTCTGGACTTTTTGTGCCATCAACTAGAAAGATTATATTGACAAATATGTTTTTTCTTATTATATATATTTTTTATTGTATTATTATTGATAATCAATCGACTCATGTATGATTCCCTCCTTTCATTGTCCCCATTGTCATCCTTCCCCCCTTGTGGGGGGAAGGGTAAATGCAGTGCATAAATTCGGGGTTTGGGGGTAAATTCGGGGATAAAAACCAAAGACAAGAATAATTTATTAATATTTACGACAAATGCTGCACCATAGGCCTTCCTCAAAAGAACCAAAAAAAAACATTTATAAATCAGTGATTTAACCATCAATTTGATATTAACATTAGTAGCAGCAAAATCCTCATAATTATGCACAGCACACAAAGATTTCTTGGATAAACTTTTACGCAAGAGAGGGCAATATTTTTTGTTTTGCACTTTGTGTAGCACACTAAAAAATAAGAATTTGTTCACACAAATTGTTTGAACAGGTAATAAATCCCACATTCTTGTAATTCTTTTTTTTTAAATCATGGATGCACCGTCAAAGTCACTAGAGTTTCGTTTATCATCACATACAATTTTTTTTCCTTCTTTGCCTGTCACACTTATGTACATTATGCTACATTAGTTTAATTTAGCTTAATCGTACGTACCACAGCAGTGAAATATAGACTAATATAATAAAAAAAATACAAAAAACAAGGTTTCATTGTTTATGAAATTAAATGTTTGTTACAATAAATTGTAAACTTGTTATTTACAATTCTCTGTGAGGACAAGGGAAAGGATTCTGGAACATTTCGAAGCAGACTGATACCATATTGTGATCAACATAATATGAAGGTATTATTTGTGCTAATAAAAACTAAGGATAAACACGCAGTTGGATACCTTTATCTTCAATTTAGCAATTAATAACATAAAAAAATAAAAGACAAAAACACACATGTGCTTTTTTACAAGCTATTAATGACAATTAGCTAGGAAATGACATTTATCAGTTGTATTACACAACATCGGCCATATTCTATAAGCAGGTATACATGACAAAAGGGGTAACTTGATTTTTTTCAAACGAAATATAATCTTGTTTTTGATTTTATCGTATGGAATCAATCAACCAAGAAATATTTTGTTCCACGAAAAATAAAGTCCAGTTGTAACACAACAAATTAGGAAAACAAGGTTTTTCTCCATTTGAAATGCCAATCTAATCTTCCAATCTTCAATTTAAAATGCTTTCTTCAAAAAAAATGTTGATTTTTTCCTGAAACCAAATAAATCCTGGTTTCACATGGGACTATTTACGTTGCAAAAAAGACATTTCTTAACTTCACAGGAAATGATAATGGGTAAATCTGAAATACAGTGGAAGCGGGTAAATAGTAAAAACCAAAAGGATACATAATTTCTAGCACTTAAATGACAATCAGAAGTAAGCATTTGCAAATTTTCGAAAAAAAAAATGTCTTATTTCCTACACTTATTTAACATACTTTTAGGCTGGTCAGTCGCAAGAGAGAAGAACAAAAGAAAAATTATTGAAAATACTCTCCTTCAACTCTTAAATCTTATGTATTTTTAAGCTACTGTCCTTGCATTCGTGTAGTAATTAACATGATTAGTAATACCCAGTAGTTATCGTAGATTTTTTTAAGGGCTAAAATACAATTTTTTCTTTGTCTCACCTTTTATGTATTCCTAAGCCTTATATTACGACGTTAACGTAGTAATGATTCAACCTTGACACCTTGACACACAGTTTTATGTAAAGATTTACTTTGACATTGTTTATATTCAGGTACACATGAGCTCAAGTCAGCCAAAAACTTTCCAAATAGTCAATTATTTATATATCTTGTTTTTATTTCCTACAATTTGTTCCACTTCATTCCTTGTTTTTTCCCCAAAGTCAAAAGGGATTTTTTTTTCGCAGTCCAAAAATCATACTTGTGATTCCCTAACAAAAGGTTCCAATTTACCAAACAAAATTGGTACAAGACTTACTTTCTCCATAAATGTTACTATTCTGTACTATAGCAAAATCAAAAGTTTCCCTCTTTTACATTTCGTTTCTTAAAGTTTTTTTTTGTGGTTTTTGTATAAAAACTGTTATAATAATAAGTTTTATGTACACAACGCACGACCAGGAATTCTTAATACATCATTCATTATTATATGCTTACAATTAGCTACAGCTATTATAGGATAGTTCAACACAGCACCAATATAAACTTACGATACATTCTTCTTCCTTTCACTTTACAAAAAAAAAACTTGTCCTTGATACGATGATATTATTTTTGACATTTTGATATTACCTCAAAATACTTCTTTTTGTCCATCTCAAATTGTGAGTCATATTTCGAGGATCACAAATGTCTGTATTCCCATATTTTGACAGGCATTGTACATGTTTTTGTTTCCGGGGAAAGTCCTATCTCTGCCGTTTATTTGTAAAGAAACAGTACAAATTTAGAGCGACAAGGGTTTTACATATTGTGAGATATTGCCAAAGAGCTGAAAATATTGGCAAAAACCGTAATTTAACGCCTTTTGTAAGTTTTATTACATTTAGACAGGCAATCCTTATGCTGCTGTATTAATCTTGTGGTGGTATTTTCTCAGATAATTAGATTAATCCTGTACTGTCGAAGACCATACCCAGACAAAATTTCACCTCCCGACAATGATCTGGTGTCATTCCATTCTTTTTTTTAACACTTATTTTACCATCTTGAACGCGTAAAACTGGTGAATTTTGTCGTATTTCGGAGACGGCATTTCTCAGGTAATTACAAATTACCAAAACATTGTTGTTAATGAGATATTTTAATGTACTTGCGCAGAGCCAGTAGCACATTGGGCTATAACGCGATGGACAAACTCCTTATGACAGAAAAAAAAAGGAATTAATCGTAACAAGTATTTTTTTCTTATACAAAACACTTTATGTAAAATTCCCCTCCAGACATACTTTTAGCGTAACTTCCTCTAAAGGGACAGCTGTCTGCAATACAACAATAATGGTGAACATGTAGAAAAAAGTACATTCAGATGTTCTCACTCTCGTGTATAAGTAACAAAAAAAAGATATAACTATATAGGGATTGTAGACACAAGAAAAACAAACAATTGTGATTGTTAAAACGTTTGTTGCTGATCTTGTTTTTTTTTAAATACAAAAAGAGATAATAATTGACGATATGAATACAACAGTTCCGTCAAAATTACTCATATCTGCGATAAATACATAAATAGAATTAAATACATTGCAAAAATCAATACGAATATCGGCTCTCGATGTCGATTTTCAAAAATCCGCACATACATAATATTAATATGTATAGATATAAATACCTAAAGTACTAACTATAGAAAACTAAAATCTAAATTTTCAAGATCTATATATTTAGCATTGCGTTGCCGTTATTTTTTTTTTAATTTTATTTTTTTCTCTGTGAAACCACACAGTTTTTTTGGGTAATAACTGCAGGTATTGACACAAAAATCATAGTCGACAAGGAGGTTTCTCTTTTTAGGTACAATTATACTGCGCGTTATAATTAGTTTTGATAACTATTGATATAAATGTATAATGTTACATTCTATAGTAAATTTCGGTTTTGTTTCTCATATGAATACTATATATATATGACCTTTAATTTCGTAACTTTTCGCAAACCAGCGAGGAATTTGTAACAAATGACTATAAATACAATGTAAAATGGAGGTAATACAGCGAAATAAGTAATAATTATTACGAATAATAAATAGTAGTTTTTTTTTTGAAAATATATAATGTAATATAAATATAAAATTCTTGTACGGATATTCATTTTTTCTTCAATCTTAAGATACAAACGCTTACCTAATAATATAGAAGAAGATATAGATATTACATTTTTTTTTGGGAGGATTATTATGCACATCTGTCTCTTCCATGATGTAAGAATTAGAATGCATAAAAATCAATACACACAGTCACCACTCTCATATTTTTTTCTAGTAGTAGTATAAATAATAATAATAGAAGCGGTTATGGAGGTTTTTTTCCCTCTTCTTTGTTTACATTATGATTATTATAATTTCCATTTTTTTTCCTTTTTTTTCAACTTCTCTCCGATTTATCACAAGACAAGTTTAATTTTCCGACGCTTGGATTTCGTCCCAGTAAGATTTGATCCGGTTGCTCCCTCATCTCCCTTCCCAGTTGGTTCCGTCTCCATGTGGGTGGTCGTTAGTTCAGGAACCACCAATTTACTACTAATATTGCCACTAGCCAAGACCAGATTGAGTGGACTAGGGTTATGATGGGAGACCATGGTACTAAAGACAGTGGAAGGAGATGAGGAGAGGATGGAAGAACTCCCTGGACAAGTGATTTCCGGGGGACCCCGATAATAATGTTGTTGCGATTGTTGCAACTGAGGATGTCCCCCACCACAATTCCCACCCCCCAAACAACAAGTTTGATCAATCCTCCGTTTCCGGGATCTCGTCATTATCGGCTCATATTTATGATGATGGAAGGGTGAGTACAAAGGCGGGATTTGATGGGATGTTCGGGGAAGGAAATGAGGGGTGATTGTGATGTGTTGTAATTGTGGGGGTGGTGGCTGGAGCTTCAAGAGTGGGGGCTCCCCATAATCCACTTCCATGGGGATGGCCGTGTCACTGGCCGAGGTCGTCGTCCTGGTCGAGACAATGGAGATTGAATTGGAGATTGAGGTACTGGAGATGGTGGTCGTGGAGCGGGGACTCAGCCCAGACGAGTGTGTGAGGGAGGAGGACGTGATGGAAATCGCCGAGGCGGATGTCGGATTGGATGGAAGAGAACCACTGTGAGTACTTGAGTCCGTATTTTCTTCCGGCAGGGAGGACAGATACTCCTGAACACGGGCTTCCCCGAAATTGAAGAAATTCTTGTCACACTCCACTGAACTCCTCTTCGAGATGGAGGAGGACGCCAGGGAACTTTTACTGGCGGCACAAGAACCTCCTGGACAAATCAAAATGTCAACAATTAGCATTTTACGTCTCATTTTTAACATTTTAGGACTCAATTTTAACGCTTCAGGAATCATATTTAACATTTTAGGACTCAATTTTAACGTTTGGGGAATCATATTTAACATTTTAGGACTCAATTTAAACGCTTCAGAAATCATATTTAGCATTTTAGGACTCAATTTTAACGTTTGAGGAATCATATTTAACATTTTAGGACTCAATTTTAACTTAACGTTTGAGGAATTAACATTTTAGGGATGCTTAATATTTTAGGAATAATATTTAACACTTTTCCTATTCAATTCATACACGTAGGTACATATCGAGGGTGACACTTACAAAATCTCATCATCTTCAGCAATCCCTGATACAAAAAGTGATTATCGTCATTCCGCGTTTACGCTTTCCGCAGTAATGTACATGAAACGAAGATGGTCTTTCTTTGAATAAGGACATCAAGAAGATGGTGAGATTTTTGTATTAGGACTTTAGGAGAGAAAGGAGATGCCCAGATTTTGTATTAGGAATTAGGACACAAAGGAGATGGTTGGATATTGTAAGAGAGCACACAGGAGATGGTCAGATTTTGTATTTGGAGGAAATTTGGACACACAAGAGATGGTGAGATTTTGCATCAGGACTTTAGCATACAAAGGAGATGGTCCGATTTTGTAATAAACCCTCGATCAACGAGTAAATTAGAATTTTCATCCCCACGAATTTAGGTAAAACTGTACCTGAGGAAGTTGAGGAGAAATTGCTGGACGAGGAAGAGCGGCCATCAGTCGATTTTTTCAATTTCCGTCTTTGAGCTAGTCTTGCAGTTGCAACGTCCTGGAAAAAAAAATCACAGAAAATGTTGCATTATTATCCAAAGTTAAAAAAAAACTAGAATCTGCTAAATATCTGCAGTTTTAAACCATGTCAAATGCATCTGTCACATTAATTAGGTCGCCAGCCCAAATTTATTCCGTCATTTCCCATGCCAGTAATTGTGACAACGATAACGGACATTTTAGAAAGACATTTGGAACATTACACCCACGCTTCCATTTCAAACAGACCTTTCCTCCAGTTTGTAAAAAAAAATTCTATATACACAAACTACAGACAGACAGATCTTTTTTTGGAATAGATGGGCATTTTTTCTATAAATTCCTTAATGCAAGGAGAATCCGTTGCATCCTTTGGCTCTGGTTGAAATTCCTTGCCTTTCTCAAATGTCAAATGAAATACCTTCTCCTACATGGCTTTTATATATTTTTTTTTACTTACTTGAAGTCTAAAGCCTTGTTTGTGAGCCAAATGGAAAGCATTAAGGGTTTGAGTAACGGCATGTTCCGCTCCTCTGAGACTCCGATTGAGAATTCCGGGAGTTGCTAACAAACCACCCATCCCACCCTCCAGCCACGCACTCTCCAGCAAGTCTCCCATTCTCAGTCGTTTGGCCGGGTCAACAGTCAACATTCCTGGAAAAAATAGAGCACCAATGTTTCCTTTTAATAATCATCTAAAATCTTTTTTTGCACCCCTTTTAATGGAGTTAACAAGTACAATGGGGAATTACGTCCGGGCAAAAACAAAACAGATCATTAACAAATGAGTTTATTTAAGTAAATTATGAGCCTGAGACACATTCCTTGGGGATAATTGAACCCTTTCATTTCCTCATTAAAAATCATGTGACATACCTTTTGTAATATTTTTAGCTTGAGGTGAAACATGTTCCCACTCCGGTCCATTGAAGTCAAACTGTCCTCCTTTGATTCGTGCCATGATTGCTGCGGCACTGTCCTCCCTACTTCGGGCTTGAAACGGTGCTCGTCCAGACAACATTGTGTACTGTTAAACACAAAATAAAATTATTACTTCCGATATTTCCCCCTTTTCACACATCATTTCCTTCGACGTATGTAGTTAGTATCTTTACCCAATATGAATAAAAAAAAATTGGGGCAATCCCCAATACATTTAGAACTCCCACATATTTTTTTCAGAACAAAACAAACGGCGTTGACAATTCCCATTTTTTCCTACACACCAAGACACACATTTTTCATACACGTATATTTTTCTTTAGGCAAGAAGGCCATCATTTATTTTAGACAGCATATCCTTGTCCAAAAAAAATGGGTGTCTCCCCTTTACCCACATGCGACAAAATGGTATTTGACAGGGTTGGAAAATAACCATCTCCGCTATTCAAGTGCCTGTCTACTTCCACAGACACAATATGTATAGGTATGCATATGGAGAGGAAAAACGACTACGTATTTACAAAATACGGTTTTACTACATACTTGTACCTAAAGTACGTTTTGTGAAGGAAATCTATGTGCCATAGTACTCAAGGTCGGCTAAAATAAACTTGGCTGTTTACACTTGTTACTGTAATAAGTCCAGATCTGAACGTGTGGCAAGTGACTCGGGGCATGCTAGATGGCAAATAATACGATTCCTAATTTCCTACATGATTTCCTAAAGCAATAGGCTACTGCATGAACTCCTGATAATACAAAACTTCGCACCAGGAACAAAGGGAAATGAGAAAGAAAGAGAGAAAGAAATGCGTCAATAGGGAGACATTTCAGAGAGAAACGAGAGAGAAAGAGGAAATTACAGAGAGACACGAGAGAGAACGAGGAAACAGAGAGAAACGAGAGAAAAAGAGAAAATTACAGAGAGAAACGAGAGAGAAAGAGGAAATTACAAAGACAGACGAGAGAGAAGGAGGAAACTACAGAGACAAAAGACAAAGGGAATTAGAGAAAGAAAGAGGGAAATAAAGAAAAAAAGAGAGAGAGAAAGAGAGAATTACAGAGAAATAAAGAAAAAAAGAGAGAGAGAAAGAGAGAATTACAGAGAAATAAGGAAAAAATTCCTTTCAATGTTTTTTAGCAATCGAATTTTATTCCTGACAATACTTGACATTCACTGTGTCCTACTGCTCATCCAATCACATCTAACAATCCATTTAAGTCGAAGGTCGGTAAAAACCACACTGCAGTTGCACAGTTACAAAAAGAGCCAAAGAAAATTGCATCTAAGACTACACTACTGAGCCTCACATTTGAAACGAGAGATGCATTACTGCAATTTTACTTACTACCTTTTTTTTTTACTACTTGACTACACACAATTTTGCATGTCACAAACAAGGTAAGAGCCTTTCAGTAGTTCATGATACAAGACCCTCTACAGATTAACATTGTACCCCATGAAAAAAAAGGTTAGTTCAGTGAGTGCTACAGGAGAAAAAAAAGTCTACTTAAACTACTGCTACTTTACGATTTGCCAAGTTTTCTCATAACTGGATCCAACTTCTCAAGAGACAATTGGGCATTCGTGCCTAAAATTCTTGTCTGTATGCTTCAACTTGTACTCAGAGATTAATATTTTTTACACGTTTCTAACCTCACCCGCTACTGGTGACCATGAGAGCCAAAGCTCTTTGTATGTATTTTGACGTTTTATTCTCCAAATTACTTGTATTTAGTGCTGTTCAACATTACATATTACATTGGTGCTTGTCCTGGCAAATACCATCAGGAATTAGCAAGTGAAAAGAGCCTTGAATAAAATCCTTTTCTTTCCTTCCTTCCATTCTGTTACAGAGAGACGGGAAGACCGACAGAGAGACAGAAAAAAGAGAGACAGAAAGAGAAAAAGAGAGAGAAAGGAGAGAAAGAGAGACAGAAAGAGAAAGAGAGAGAGAGAGAAAGATGGAGCAAAGTAAAAAGGAAGAGAAAGAGGAAGCCTAACCATGAAAGACAATGGAAATAGACCTTTATTGGCTTCAATTAATTTCCTTGCATATACTTTATATAAAAAATCGAATGTCATGTACAGACAATGTCTCCACTTTGCCTTTATGGGCATGATTGACACGGCAAAAAAAAAAACCTATGCTAAATCATTTTGCCATTTTACCACACGGGGACAATTACTTCCTCATAGAAGCACTAATAAATACACAGAAAAAAAAGGGTTCACCAAGTGACCAGGAAATGATGAGTCCACTAGGGGATGGAAACAGATTGGGAGAAAAACAAAACTAATATAGAAGATGAAGAAAAAACAAATTACCAAGATGACGCCCAGAGACCAGATATCACAGCTTTCATCATAACCTTCTTCAGCTTGACCCAGAGCCTGTCGGAGGACTTCTGGGGCGGCATAATGCAAGGTAAAGCAAGGAGTCTTCATCGTCTGCTCCTTCTCCGGCTTCAGTCTAGCAAATCCAAAGTCCACGATCTTGATGTCAGAATCTTCACTTTGGCCAGCAAATAATAAATTCTGTAAAACAAAAAACAACATGACAATAAAATAACATCCAATTCACAGGGAAAAACCTTTACACAACTTTGATAATAAAACAAAACTGGCTAGCAACTAATAATGAATCGTTTAAGGATTTAGATAATATGTATTTCACTTTTTTCGATGTAATTAAAACTAAAATAAAAACAATGAGGAAACATGTCTCACTTCTGGTTTCAGGTCTCTGTGAACAACATTTTTGGAATGGAGATGATGCACGGCACTGACGAGTTTCCTCATGATCTGACTTGCCTCATCCTCGGTGAAGCGCTCCTTCTTCCGGATCCGATCCAGGAGTTCACCGCCTCGGAGAAGTTCTAATACAATGTAGGTATGAGCCTGCCAAAAAAAAAACACGGGGAAAAAATGTCAAAATTTAGAAAATTTATAGTCTTAATGAATACGATGAGTAAAGATGTGATCCAATCTAAACTTTTACCATTTTTTTCAATGATAACTACACCATGCATACATTATGTAGACTTACATTGTCTCTCCCCTCAAACTACAATCTCTCCTTTACCTCATCATAGAAGACTTGATGTAGTCGGACGACATTTGGATGTGATTGACAGAGACGTAAGAGAGCCACTTCACGGGAAGAATCTACTTTCCGGCTAATGATCTTCACGGCAAACTCCTTCCCCGTCGACTTCTCCACACATCGACGACACACGGAGAAGCTCCCATCACCCAAAATGGCTGCATTCACGTCCACATCAAAGGTCTCGAAGAAGGGTGATTTCTATTAAACATACAGGTACACACATAACAATAATTAAATAACATTCATTTCTCTTTTTCAAGGTTAGGACTTTGTTTTCCTTTTTTTTTTTTGCAGGGGTTTCACAGGGAAATACGTTTATACTCAATGCGTCTTTTACAATAAAAAAATCCAAACCCGTGTTTATTATGACGGCCAAAGTCACGCAATGTGATTTAAAATGTTACACACACGATTCTTTTTTCTTTTTGTATTCCAGCCATATCTATTTGGTACAAAGGTTCTGTACATGGGAAGGTTAAATGCACAGGAGAAAAAAGCTAATGCGATTTTTAGCCCACATGACACGCATAAGTTGCAGAAGGATTTATTAATGTGAAATATTAGAGTGCCCCGAGGGATTAAAAAAAAATTACATGGGCTGGAAACCCGGAAAGTACAAATCAAAGTTGTACAACGACGCATATGGGGATATAAAGCATTTTTAATTAAAGGATAATAAATGAGGAAATTCGGAGAGTTTTTTACCGGAATCGGAGCGGCATTAATGAACTGCGACGGCCTCAGAATCTCCTCACTAATCACGTTATCACTGAAGAGGACGGACGGAGCGACGTAGGAATAACCCTGAAATCGAATAAAAAATCCGAAACATTAAATTTATTTTAAACTACACTTGTATTTAAAAGATAAATTACAGACATAAGAAAATTAGCATTGAAAAAATTGAGAAAATGTAAAAAAATTGAAAATATAATCTATATTCCCACAAGAATAGAAAAAAGCATGACATTGAAAGCAGTGCAGGAATCAATGGGAAGGAATACGAACCTTAAATATTTTGTCAAAATTAGGTGGAACAATTGCAGGTGAATCAGTCGGGGTCATTTTGGTGAATTCCTCAGCGAAATTCGACACGTCCAGCTCATCTCGAATCTGAGGGATGAACGGAGCGGGGATCTTCTTCTCGGCCAGGTGGGGCCAACTAAGTCCCTGGAATGACAAAAAATCCCCCCAAAAATGTTAAATATATAAATATCATCAACATTTTTTAAAATTTGCCCAAGAAAAATCATTTACGCGTGGCTTATTCTATGAAGTGACTACTACGTCTTCCCGTCGGGGGAATTCCCTCATGGAAAAAAACGCTTGAGAACAAGAGAACTGTATCAAGACAAAGGGCTAAAAAATTTGTAACAACTCAACCACACGTGCACTTTTTTTTTTTTTATCAACTCCCCCAGTATGTAAAGTTAAATGTATAAATTTACAACAAAGTTCACAAAGATCATCTGAAATCAGAAATGTGACCTTCCTTCCTTAAAATTTCCCCTTCCCCAAAATCTTTCATTACGAGTGTGCAAAGTAATAAATCAATGGTTTCTCCAATTAAATGAGATGTCACTTCTTCAAAGATGAGAGATAAACAATGAGATTGCTCCTCCAGTATTTGTTCCAGTGCTTTTAATACCTTAAAGAATGGGTGTGTCTTGATCTCTTCCGAATCTCCTGGACCTCCACCTAATCGTTGTCTGGGATCTTTAATGAGGAGTTTGGAGATGAAATCCTTCACGTTCGGTGACAACTCATCAGGGATGGGAGGTTCGATTTTCAGTATCCGTCTGTGTACACAAATGAATAAAAAAAAAAGATAAAGATGACATTTCTCCCCACATTTTCACACATATTCTTCTCCATATCAATTCCAAGTCCAGGCAATCTACCCGTACAAAATCCGTTTATGATCAAAGGCAATTACGAGAGAAGAAAAAATGTGAATCTCACCTGGAGATCTCTTGTTGTGTATTCTTTTCACCTTCCACCGTGAAGGGGGAAGCCCCTGTCAACAGCTCGTAGGTAAGGACACCCACGCTCCACCAGTCTACAGCCTGTTTTGGACAATTGAAAAAAAATTAATTAATAAAATTAATAAATACAAATTCTAACATACACCTACACATTTATTCCAACACCTGACTCTACTGATAAATACAGTGAAAATAGGCCCATTTCCACGACATTGGCAGCATTTTTGCGTCTCGAATCTAAGGACATCTTTTCACTACTAATTTAATTTAAATTAATTATCATTAATTTAATTTTTCCTCAGCTCCCACCCACAACTATTTCTGAATGAATTCCTTCCATAACAATTCCCCGGAAAGCACCTTTCCCGTCTATATTTAGACCTTTATCCTGGCAATTCCCAGAAATGTCTCCTATTTCAATCCGTTCAAATTACAATCGTGGGCGCGTTGCTATATTGTTACTTCGTATTTCATCAACATTGTCACTAGTTGAACGGGCCGAGATCAAAAATCGATAGGCTAAAAATGGATTGTTTTTCCACATTGCCAGCCTTCTTTCTGCGAAAACATGGCATGGAAAGGCAAATAAACGAATTGAAGGCTATATTTACGAGGTCGACTTCCAAGTCTGAGAAAAAGGATTTAAAATGTTTTTTTTTTATGGAGAATGAAAGTGATTATCACATTATAGAAGTGATAGGTAAAACAAATATCGTGAGCACCTCCTTTTTCTTTGGTATTTTGAAACATTGAAGAGACAAACGGGGACAAAATTAAGCGAGAGAGTGGGAAATAATACTATGTATAGACTACAGGGTTGTTTACAAACATGGTTTACAAATTCAAAATAAAACTCTAAAAAACATTACTTCCGGAATTAAAGACAATGTTGGATATACGAATGAGTAAATATGTGCTTAAAATACGTAGTAAAGACCCACTCTTGTACAATGAGCTTCAAGGACGGACATTTCCAAAGAAGAATCAACACGGGAAGTCTATTTACTTCCAAAAGCCGTTTTATTCTTATTAACAAAGGTAAACAAAAATCTAGTTAGAACTCATCGTTACATGTATAGCTAATATCTACATACATGCATATGTATAACCGTAAGGTGTACATTGGGAGTAAATTTTTTTAGTCAACTACAATGGCTTTCTCAGCTAATCCGTGTAGAGACATTTAATTTTAAAAAGGGTTAAGCTTTTTAATGTTTTGAAATTATTTATTGTATTAAACGAGAATCTTGAGATTAAAAAAAATTATCCTTCCTTCTTCCTCTTAGCTGAATTGTCAATCTCGCCGATGGCCGAGAAAGAAGTTCAACGCCATTAAGTTTTATTAGTGCCAATCAATGTGGATAAAGCCTTTAAACAAATTTCCTGACCCACAAATCTCAACTAAAATGAAATTCTCACAAAATACAGTAGGAAATCCCTACCAAAACCAAGTTCACTATACAAACGTAAAAGTAGGTCGGAGAGGAGGACAAATTAAACTTTATTGGAGATGCAATTAGAGGGAATTTAGACTAAACAATAGGAAACTGTTGAAAGCTATTACTTATGTCAATATAATGATATTTTTGTGTAAACAAAAAGTCCGTTATAAAATCGAAAACTTACGATATCATGACCAGTATTGCCTCCCTTCACAACTTCCGGTGCCATGTACTCAATTGTTCCGCAAAATGAATACGTTCGCTGTTCCTGTAAACAAATAGGGAAAAGGTCGAAATATTATTAAATGCCGTCATAAAGGCTGAGAGTTACCTGTTATATGAAAAACAAAAGCATATTTTCTCTCCCAAAAAAATACATATGTACAGGATGACATAAGGATAATGGGTCATTGCCAAGTTAATCGGTGTTCAGAGGCAAACCATAATTTAAATCATACATTATTTTTTTTGGGAAATAATGCAAACAGACATTAACTAGTTTATCCTTGTACCCATTTTGAAATCCCCCATTTTAATGAAACTTTATTTATTCCCATCACGCAAAATGGGAAATAACTAGGAAGAGAAATTATAACAGCAAAACTCTGTATAACGATTTCCTAGCTTATGAAATCAATTTTTGTTCTGCTATAGCTTTGCCTCCATTAGCCGTATTGCATTTGTTTTCTTTATACAAATATGCGGATCGATTATATGTACAATTATACAAATCCCGTTTAAATGTATTTAAAAATTCGGTGAGCTTTCCACAATTAAAATGTATGCAGGACACGTGCCCCGAAAACAAAATGTAACAATCATAATTATAATTGTATGTGTTTGATCTGAAATTATTATTCAAAACAAAAGATTCAAAATGATCCTTCGCCACGCAATTCTATGGAGAATAACAAAAACCTAGTAATTTGTATTTCGGCAAATGACTGACCTAAACGCAACATTTTATCAACCTGAGTTTTAGCACAAAACTGGCAATATACGTATTTTAGTAGGAAAATGCGATTGTTTGATATCTACAAAAAATAATAGCACAAAATAAAACAAACAATTCTTACCTTTTCATGGGGAAGGAATTCCTTACTAAGGCCAAAATCCGTGAGGACTACATGACCTTCAGAGTCCAGGAGGATATTTTCCAGTTTAATATCTCGGTAAATGATTCCCAACTGCAAAAAAAAAAACGGAAATTCAATTAAAAATACTCTGCCGTTACACATCTACTGTAATATCTTCCAACCGACATGAACTCACTAATGTTCAGTATTATTTATTTTGAAACGGCGTAGAAGCGCAAATTATCATTCTGACGCTTTCAATTGCACTTGTTACTTTTTTACCGAATTATGACCTGCCCATATTGCCAACATTTTGATTTGCCATTCAATACTACTTAATTATGCATTAAACTAATATAAAATTACTAGTGCAGATGAGCTGATGTACTATTTCAAGTCAAAACTAATATGTACCTGAAAAACTGTATTTGAAACAGATTATCCGTGGATAATCCTTCCTAACGTTGGTACACATAACAAACAAATCAGCTCCATTGACGATACATATGTCTTTTCATTCGACTATTATTTTTTAATACAAACATTTTTTTCTTCTTCAAAGATGAAAATCGAGTAAGAATAATACATATGCAATGAGGGACAATGAACAGAAAAAACAGACACAGTGAGAGAGAAAATTCAGCATTCTTTTGCAAAACTGTCATCCCAAACGACATCATGATTAAATGCCCTATAAACTACAGTATGAAAGTACAACTGCACTGATTTCTCCCATTGTAAGAACTCACATCAACGTCTCTTTGATAATCCAGGTTCTACATCGATTAATAATCCCCAAAAATGGATGGGAGAAATATATCATTCTATACAAGAAAAGGGAGAGAGCGACAGAAGAAAAAAAAAAGTAGGGAAATAATCCTTTTAAGCCATTTACGACAACAATGATTTTTATATACACACAACTGTTTATGTTGTCTCATGATCATCGTCACCTGCTTCGGAGATCAATGCTCTCCATGTAATGCCATTTACCGTATATTTTTGTGGTACTACCACTCTCCTATACATTTTCATGTAAATGCCTTATAAGGAAAAATGAAAGATACGCAAAAAAAAAAAAGGTTCATCTTCTATTCTTCGGAAACTCGTTCCAAACCAAGAGATCCCTGATCAAATACATTATGTATGCATTCTCACACTCTTCCCCTTCAAGACGGATGATGAAAAAAAAAATCCAGACAAAGTACAAAGTATTTGGATCATTGCTAAATCCTTTTTGAGAAATTAGCTTTTGCTTAAATGTCCTTTTTCCTTCCTTCCTTTTTTTTTTGTACTTTACTATACCAAAATTTTATTCTGTTATTTCAAGACTTAACAGAATCCCCTTTTCCCTCACATAATCTGACCTTTTGGCTGCTACAGAGCGAAACGAAATGAACTGTATGATACATACGATATCTAAATGTATGATTCCTTATACCAAACCTGACATACTTGCTCTGCAAGCGAAGAAATACACAAAAAACAGCGTATTTAGCTATCCTCTCCACCCAGTGATGATTAGAGGAGATTTTCAAAAGAGCATCCTCAACATTTTTGTGAATGAAACATTTTGCATGGTTGCAATCATGTTAGAATGAAAGAAGCGTGAAAAAAAATGAGAGGGCGAAAAAAGGCGGAGGAAATATGGTGGGGACATGTGTGTGTGTTTAGCTATACAACTACGTCTTAATCTCGGCTTCGGCGACAGTCAGTGCTAAGTACACTTTTTTTTTATGAGTATACATATGTATAGTTTTTGACCTGATCTTCTATGAAACACCCGTGACATATTTTTTTAATTTTTTTTTTGCCACAGAAGGTATACATAACCCAATCAGGGGAGATATGTGAGTTTCATTGAGAGAAGAAGAAAATAATAGCCTACTTGTCACACTCTAAATGAGATTCAGTGAAACTCAGATCCTTCCTTTCTATTCCCTCTCTTTCTTTTTTTTCTGTTTGTCTTCCTCTTTTCTCTCCATTTTGTCCTCTTTTTTCTCCCTTCCCCCTTTTTCGCTGCTTCTTTGTTTTGCCGTATTTCTTTTTTCACGCTATCCCTTTTTTCTCTCCCTTTCTTCCTCTTTTTCCTATTTCTCTCTCTTCCTTTCTATTTTTCTCTCATTCTTCTGCTTTTCTCTCTCTTCCTTCCTCCTTCTTCTCCGCTTCGTTGTTTAGCTATATTTCTTTTTCTACGGCCTTTTTTCTTTCTTTCCCCCCATTTTCCCGTCGCTTTCTTCCTTTTATTCTCTGCCTGCCTCTTTTCTCACTCTTTATCCATTGTTTTTTCTCTCCTTTTCCCCATTTCTCTTCCTTTCTCTTTTTCCGTCTTTGATTGATTACTTGCTTTTGCCTCCTTCTTTTTCCTTCTTCGGCTTTCTCGCTTGTCTCAGTCTCTTTCGTCTTTTCTCTCGCTCTCGTTCCTTCTTTGGATCTTTTTATTCCTGACTTTTCTCTCTTGATTCCTTGCTTATCTCCTTTTATTAGTTCCCCTCTCCTTTCCATCCTTTTTCATCTCCCTTCCTTTCTTTTTGTGTCTCGAGATCTTCTATTTTCCCATCTGTTTCGTTCTTTTCTATTTGCTTCCTGTTTTCTCTTTCTCTCTCTCTCTCTCTCTCTCTCTCTCTGGCTCTCTTCACATTGTCTCAATTTCATTTTCTCCTGTGTTAATATACAACTGTATTTACTGGACACTTTTTAATGTATATATGCAATATGCACACCAAAATGCTGTGGCGTGTCCGTAACAAATCATTTAGTGAAATAAGTCCCAATCTACTTTGTAGTGCATATATTTTGTTTTATAAAACAGCACCAAGAAAAAAATAATACGTGGATAAAAATGAGAATCTTGTGTTCATGTAAGAGGCATTCAAAATAAGGAAAGACAAGCATTTTCTCACATGATGAACAAGCATGTATGGAGAAGAGCACCATATTATCCTCTCTTCAATGTATGACTTTGGAGGCCGCTCTTTCAGCTGCTGGTGGATCATTAAAACTATAAGGGCTTTTAAACCATTAACTACACATAAAGTGCACGAGGTACTGTTAACACAGACTTTGCAATGGAAGCTCTGTCATTAACTTGCATATTTACAGAGTAACAGAGACAGCCGAGAGAGAGAGAGAGAGAGAGAGAGAGAGCTTTCAAAGCATTGGCGTATCCATTCATCCCATATTAAAATGATGCTACTGGCAAGGTTCTCAACTAACCTTGTCTCCATTGGAGGTTGGTCGATATTCCTTTTGTCTTTTTCATACATGTGTGCGTGTGTGTTAGTGTGGGATTGGGAGCTAGACTATACATTGTACTGTTTTAAATCTGATCAGTGATCAATAAAATTTGCGTGAGACACCCCAAAAAAAATGGTAGACTTTTCCTTTCCATCGACTATATTCGTAGTAGTATGTTTGCTATAAAGCTACATTTTTTTTCTCTGTGGACAGAAAAAAATATGCCTTCAGCTTCCTACAGTAACTCGTAAACCTCCAGAGAATTCGCAAGGCATAGCAAATGCGTCGCTGGGAACAAAATATTGCTTTTTAGAGAACAAGACGGTCCCGAAATATCAGAAGGAATGGAGGATACCGCTTAGGCGGAAGGATATAAGAAGGCAAACAGAGATGAATGTAACGAGATGGAGATCACAGAGTCTCGATGAAATTACAGAGATGAACGAGGAAAGAAAGAGGCGGAAAGAGAGATAAAAGAAAATCAAAATGAAGAGAGACGAAAACTAAAAAGATGGTCAGAGGAATGAGCAAAAACGACAAGAGGGACAAAAACCAAGCGGGAGAGAAATACAACTTGATAAAAGGGGAAAAAAGAGAAATACAAACTCAGAGGAGAGAAAATTGAAGAGAAATTAAAACTGAAAAGGAAGAGACAGAAAACGAAGAGAGAAAATTGAAGAGAAATTAAAACTAAAAAGGAAGAGACAGAAAACGAAGAGAGAAAATTGAAAAGGAAGAGACAGGAAACGAAAAAATAAAAATACGGAACATTAATAAAATTAAAAGAAATAAAAAAGAAGCTTAATAAAAACTGTAAAGAGAAAAAAAAAAGAAGACCAATCAAAACTGAAAAGGGAGAAAAAAGAAAATTATAAAGAGAGAAAAAGTGAAAGTGAAGAAGTAGAAAAAATCTAAAAAAGGGAGCAAGCGCAATAAAATAGCTATGGAGAGGCAGAATTAAAGGGAGAAAAATTATAGTAGAGAGAGAAAAAAATCATGGAGACAGAGCGAAAAACGTGAATGAGAGAGAAACAACCAGACAAAAATAAAGAAAGCGAGAGATACGAGGAAGCCGGGAGAGACACGGAGAAAGGCGAAATAAGAGCGAGACTAACGACTATAACTCCTTCACACATTAAGCCTCCTAATAAGCAACAACCCGGCCCAATTTAAAAACATTCTTCCCCATAGAACAACACGGAGAATCACATCCTCTCCCCCTCCATCATTAGCATTCAGCCGAATACTGTAGAAGAAAATAATTTAACCGTGGAATTTTCCCCCCCCAAAAACATTTCCAAAAGAAACTTCCACCAAAGAATTCATCGACTTGAGAAAATAAAGAGGAAAAACATGTACAAAAGTGTCCACCATATTAAACATGTGGGGGAAAAAAGACGAATATACTGTACATAATGCATGGAGCAACAAAAAATAATCTTGGTAGTATGTACAATACCACAAGATTGGAGAAGTTGAGGAAGAATCTTATGGATACATTTTAGAGGGAGGACAACGAACCGGTCCAAATTACTTGCCACCCGACTTTATAACCTCCTCTATACATGGTACCATTTCAAATCACGTTACTTCATTTCTATTGTTATCACCTCTTTTTTTCTATCGTATTTGAAAAATCCCACCTCTAAAAAAATTTGTAAAACAAAATAAAAAAAATTCCTAATGCTCAATACGTGTTCTCGGAAGGTGATTGAATGTGACAGGTGAACTCAAATCTTAAGAGTCGACTGTTTTGGGCTTTTTGTCAGTATATGTACATAAATACATAGACAATTTACTACTCCCAAATAGTAAATGAAATAGTAAATGTGCCTTTACTCACAAGAAGCCTTTTAGTCAAAATCACTCACTTATTTCTATCTCCGTCAGAATTCAATACAGATAAAGGGCACGAGAGGAGAAAACCGACACGCGAACACCCAATTGACACCATTCAGACGGAGATTTTGTAAATCATAATGCACCCCGTACAGATATACATATCCATATATGTAAAATAAATATATAATATAAATCCTGGAGCAACAATACAAGAAGAATTGTTTTCAAACATTATATGGGGTCACTTTATTTTGTCAAATTGTTTTCAACAGACCCAGGAATATTTCCTACTACGCCACAATAACATAACATCACCGAGATCCTTGTTCTCTGATGTAACCCAGTTACTTGCGCATTTATTACTACATAAAAAGATTCTTTCCTGGTTAGAAAGCCCTCTCGTGATGTTGGGAAAGTACGCATAGTACAACCGTTAAATATGTAGTAATAGATTCACAATTGTTTTTATTTATGAAACAAAAATGCTTCCAATCAAAGGAGAATACATTTTGGAGTGTCAAGGTAGCAAGGGTGGCAGAGCGTGATGGAGCATCTGAAATAATCAACAGAAAGGAGGCAAACGGGAGATTGAAAGAGAAAAATGGAGAAAGCAAGAGTGCAAGAGAAAGAAAACGAGAGAAACAAAAATAAATAAATACAGAGAAGCATAAATAAATAAATAGAGAGAAACAAAAATAAATAAATAGAGAGAAACAAAAATAAATAAATAGAGACAAACAGAAATCAATATATAGAAACAAACAGAAATAAATAAACAGAGAAAAACAGAAAGTATGAGAGAGAAAGAGGCATAAACAGATGGAAGGGAAACTGACAGAGCGAAAGAGAATCGAAGAGAGAGAATCAGAAAGCAGGCAAGAGAGAAAGGACGGACAAAACAAGAAGAAAATGGTAGAAAAAAATTAAAGAGGAAAAGAGACAGAATTAAATAGGAAGAGGCAGAAAAAAAATTAAAGAGGAAGAAAAAAAGATAAACGAAGCTTCAGAAATAGAGAATTGAGAAACGAAAAAAGGAGACACAGATCCATAAAAAAGAATTAATTCCAATAACTAAAAAAAAATCCCAAGTACAACAGTGCAATGTCCACTTAAGCAGAACCACATCGCACAAAATGCATCTTTATTTCCACATATCCTAAGAATTAGCATTGAGTCAAATGGGGAAGATAAGAAACCTTTCAACCCTCTTATCTCCCCCTTTTTTTCTCAGGAAAAGCACAAGTAAGTAAAACAAATGGAACCCCACATAATCCCAGTGGTAAAGTACAAGAACCAACAAGTTTCATGTGAGGGAAAAAGTAGGTCTCCTCGGTCAATCATCCCCTCTCCGTGTAAAAATCCTCAACCACCACACATCTCATTCCATATCTATATGTATGCACTTGCATACGCCCCACGAAAAAATCACTCCGAATGAAACAGCAGGAATGGAGAGGCATAGGGAGAGAAAAAGAGAGAAATGGACAGAGAGAGAGAAATAGGCAGAGAGAGAGAAAGAGAGAGAGAGAAGTAGGCAGAGAGGAGAGAGGAGAGATAGAGGAGAGAGAGAGAAAAGAGAGAGAGGAGAGAGAGAAAAGAGAGAGAGGAGAGAGAAAGAAAAGAGAGAGAGGAGACAGAGAAAGAGAGAGATAAAAAGAAATACTGAGAGAAAGAGAGAGAGAGAAAGATATACTGAGAGAAAGAGAGAGAGAGAGAGAAAGAGAGGA
>JAQGBT010001628.1:0-30157 GCA_034698585.1 Disparrhopalites patrizii | reverse complement strand
GGAGAGAAAGAGGGAGAGAGAAAGGGAGAGGGAAGGAGAATGATGAGTGTGTAGATAGAGAGCTCTTTCTCCGTCACGAAGCCCACGTCGAAATACACACACACTCACACTCTCTGCTCCTCTCGTCGGGAAAGATTTCATGGGGAATTTGTGTGTGGATAGAAATGAGGAAACTTGGTGGTACTTTGGAGTGTGTGCGGGGAACTCCTCTCTCGCATTCCGCCCGTCTTTCACCCTTGTCGTCCTCCTCCCACAAAATTTAATAATCACACAAGATTTCCGCAACAAATTATGAGCGCAGAGAGGGCGGGAGGGAAAAGGACCAGAAGGAAGGGAGAGAGAGGGACAGAGAGAGAGAGAGCGAGAGAAAGGGAGAGGGAGAGAGAGGGAGAGAGTTATAAGGAGAAGTATGCCCATTACCTGAACAGAGCTTCATCGGTCGGACGTGTGCATGTTGGCACATTAACCCACAGTCGGCAACTAATGAAAAAACTTGGGCCGTGACAATTAGTTGTCCAACACATTCCCACAGTCAGTGTCCACCTCCAACCGGAGCCACATTAGCCACACAGCTTCCACTTCTCTCTCTCTCCTCCTCCTTTTGCTTTGAGAAAAAACGGGAACTTCACCAAAAAAAATCCCAGTCAAGGCCATAGTCATTGTGGAAGTGGCGGAGGACGGGAGTGTGTTAGCGACAGAGCGGATTCAATCATGTGAGCGAGGCATGACGTGGTGGGTGAGAAAGTAATTTCAATTTTTCACCATGAGATGAGAAAGACGGGAAGTTTGTAATCGTCTCCTTCCGACTTCCGTGCAGAATAAATCAGTTGAGACATGAAGAGAGGCAGTGAGAGGAAGACGGGCAGAGCTGACGAGGGAGAGAGAGAGAAAGGAGAGGGAAAGCAGAGGGAGCGTAGAGGGAAATCAGAGAGAGAAGATGAGAGAGAGCAAGAAAAGGCAGAGACGACCCTCACTCCGCATGGCATCTTCATGGTGATGTGCTGGGAAGTAAATAAAGAGTGGGCGAGGAGGATGGCTGGTGTGAGGAGGGCATCGGAGGAGCGTGTGTACGATGAGGAGGATCCCATTTGATTATGCAAGAGAGCCAAATATTCCCCTCTCCACATTTTTTCTCTCTTCCCTTCCCCTCCGTAATGAGTCCACCTAAAGGACATGACAAAAGAGAGGGGAAAGGGCAAGGGAGGGAGAGAGATTTGGTTGCCAAGGAGCATCAACAGTTTAATCGATATTCGGATCATTGGCAGGGAGTGATCATGGGACGAGGCTATCGGCCCCCTCCACGTTCCCAGGTCCTAATGACAACGCTAATATTTCCATCGCCAGTCTAATCATGCACGTCATTTCCTCTTCACGATCCGCTTCTCCCCCACAATAATATCCTCATCCGTCTTCTTTCCTCACAAATATCTTTCCGAGTCCTCTTCTTAAGCTTTCCCTTTCCCCTTTCGTGTCGGGCTTTCCTTTTTCGAGCCTTGCTTCTCTTTTCGTGTCTTGTTTCCAATTTTGTGTCTTCTTTCCATTTTGTGTCTTTTTCCTCTTGCGTCTTGCGTCCTGCATCCTTTCCATATCCTGCATTCCCGCCTCTGTCGCCCCCTGGAAACATTAATTTTTCCCGGCTAATCCCCACAACACCCTCTTTGTTGTACACTTACTCTTTGACATCCATCTTCCTCCCCGCGTCTGGCGTCCACGGCGATGGGAAGGACAAAAAAAATGTGAGGGGTTAATGGGACTACAGAATGGCAGAAGACCCATAGCTTTCTTTGTACATATAGGGGAAAGTCCTAATCCTTTTTTATCTAAAGGCTTACTTTTCCATATTCTATCGCCTGCTCTCGTCGTACATGTATATGCGTGTGTGTGTGTGTTTGGGAGTAAAAAAGAAGAGAGACAGCGCTCCCGTTTTTTAAGCCTCTTCGTGCCTTCCACTCATCCTTGTCATAGCAAGGAACCGCTTTGCGTGTTGTTTACACTCACACTCCTAGCCACTTTTTGGTGGTGGTGTGAAGGAACGTGTGCTCCTGGATGTGTGCATGGATGCTCAGGGAGAGCGCCGGAGAAAGTCGTTGGTCCAATCCGGGGACATTTGTAGGCGAAATTGTTGCTGGAACCTTTTTTTTGTACTCAACCTCTTTTTTGTATTGGACCTGTTTTAGGGTGAAACCTTTTTTGTACATTCAACCTGCTCATTGAATTGTATCGTTGTTATGTGGACTTTTTGAAAGGGTTAAGGGCGAATGGAAGAAACCTGACCCAAAGAGGGCAACAAAGGTGTGTGATGAGTTCTGGAGAGAGAAAAATAAATTCTCCTGGCGCATTCTAAATAAATGGGAGTATCTCAGAGACCATTGAGATGGACTGACGGAAACAAATACAGATCGCACTCAGGCTATCATATGGACAAGATTCACACGATACGACCATTCTTGTCATGTCCAGTCCTCACACATACCCTGAAAGGAGAAAGTTCCTCCAACTATGAGTATTGTTGAAGAGAAAAAAAGGTTTTGTGTACGTAACATTTAGAGAGAGAAAATGTTCCTTCCACAAGACTGTCTTGAGTAGAGTGTATCACGCTGTCATCATTATGATTAGTACATTTTGTGAGCGACATTCCACATGTATAGGTTATGTATATTTGGATGGGGGAAAGAAGAAGAGAAAGGGAGGACTTACCACATCAATTATTTGCATTAAAGTCAAGCCAAAACTGAGCTGAAGTGGATCCGACTCTTTGGCCACGGGTCGTTCCAGCGTATTGTACTTGTCGAGGAGATGATGCAACAGCCGTTTCTCTTGGGGTCCTTGTAGCGAGCCTGCACACAAAAAATGGGAAAGAGAAATGTTAGAAAAGAGAATTGTGAGCAATCTCCTCATTACATCCATTACACTCCAGCATTTAGCTCATAAATGTCTCCCATCTAATTGAACACTATATCTATTTTCTCCACTCATTACTTCGAGCACAACAATTCTCCGCCAGACAATTATCGCCGCATGTGTATTCCTCTCTGTCCATTATCCTTCCTTCCATCCTTGGCAGGGAAAGCCGGAGAAAAGCAAAGTGAAGAGAAAGCCAAGGAGAATGCACAGCGAAGCGAGAAGAAAGTGAAAGCAAAGAGTCAGACAGCAAAGAGGGGAGCGGGAAGGGACATCAATTTGGAGAGGAAATATGAGCGGTACTTTCTCTTCGGAACGTAAAGCAGACAAGGAAGCGCGGCGCAAGAAGGAGCAATGGGAAAAAGTAAACAAGGAAGTTAGAAAAAAGCATTTTCAGCTTGAGAAAGTAAAAAAATGAAACTTAGAGCCAGAGCAGAAAAAAAAGAAAGTTATAAAAAAAGAAAGCTAAAAAAGAGAAAGTTATAAAAAAAGAAAGCTAAAAAAGAGAAAGTTATAAAAAAGAAAGCTAAAAAAGAGAAAGTTACAACAAAGAAAGCTAGAACAAGAGATAGTTATAAAAGAGAAAGCTAAAAAAGAGAAAGTTATAAAATAGAAAAAGAAAAAAGAAAAAGTTAAAAATTAAAAACCTAAACAAAAGAAAGTTAAAAACCGACCCAAAGCCGAAGCAGAAAAAAGAGAAAATTATAAAAAAGAAAGCTAAAAAAAGAGAAAGATAAAAGAGAAAGCTAAAATAGAAAAAGCTAAACAAGAAAAAGCTAAACAAGAGGAAGTTAAAAAAGTGAAAACTGAAAATGAGAAAGTTATAAAAGAGAAAGCTGAAAATGAGAAAGTTATAACAAAGAAAGCTTAAAAAGAGAAAGTTAAAAAAGCGAAAGTTAAAATGCGAAAGTTTTTAAAGAGAAAGCTAAAAAAGGGAAAGCTAAAATAAACTTTGAAGGAGAAATACAAAGCTAAAAAAGTCAACACGTTCTTAGGAGCAAAATATTGCAGAACAAAATTGAAAGAGAAAGTTTTAAAAATCAGCAAGTGGAAAAAACAAAAGAAAACTTTAGACAAGCAAAAGTGGAAACTAAAAAAGGAAAGGAAAACCCTGGGAAAAATCAGTGCAAAAGATCCAGCTAGAGCTAAAAAATCAAGAAAACAAAGAAAGTTCAGTATACCGACAGAGAAATCCGAAGAATACAAACGGGAGACAACAGACATGAAAGAATCGGGAAGCGACGGAGAAAGTAAAGGAAAAATTAAAGAACGGGAAGGGAAAGTAATAAAAAGCCCCAAAAAAAGAAAGTAGGAGAAAGCAGAAAAAGTCGTAGATGGATACGGAAGGATAGGGCGAATGGAAATATAATTTTCTCAATTGCCATCCACTTTGTCCTAACTGCAGAGAAAATCTCTTATGCGCAGGAAACCATTACAAGTAACAAATTAAGACTTTCCGTTGGCAAAGCAACAACTCACTCCCATTCTCTCGCGCTTTCTCTCTATCTCTCTCTCTTTCTCTTTCCCGAGAACAATGTATGTCACATTGTCTCTTCCCCCTCCTGCACAATGCACTGGGGCTACATACACGCAAGCATTGTCCACCATCAGAGCTCGAGGCTGAGAGAGAGAAAGTTCCAAAAAGCATTCCAGCACCACTACTTACGTTACTTTTATCCTCGCTGTCCTCCTCGACGTAATGAAAGGGTGGAAAAGTGCCAGACACGAGAAGTTGGGAAACTCCGAGAAATTTCCACTACAACCATGTTGTCAGCTACATATATGTGGACGGAAGAGGAGAAAGGAGACAGGGAGTGAGAAAAAAAGGGAAAGAGTCAAAGAGAAAGCAGAGATGTAAGAAAGAGATAGAGAAAGAGAGAAAGATGTAGAATCAGATAGAGGAAGAAGAGAAGAAAAAATAGTTTGGAGATAGACAATAGGCGAGAGACAGGGCGAGAGAGCGGGAAGAGTGAGAAAGACGAGCGGGGATTATGTAGTGGAGGAGAAAGCAAGTCATGGACGGATTCTCAGAGGAAGAAGTTGACCAAAGAAAGGCGGAGGAGGGGCCGAAGACAAACTAAAAGCTAGAAGAAAAAGAAAATGAACACAAGAAGTTGGCTGACTGCCGGTTGAGATGAGCCAAAGAGCAAGAGGAAATGGGTGGGATAAGTGAAGGAGATGCTTGCTCCAGATATGAGCCAGACAAGGACATGATGATCGTCTGGACTCATCATATTTCACTGACCACCCGTGGGTCCCTTGCTCTCCTGCCCTTTTCTCTCTCTCTCTCTGTCTCTCTCTACGTCTCTCTCTCTCTGTCTCTCTTTGGCTTTCTCTTTGTCCCTGTCATCCACCCACCTTCTCTCTTGCTCCTCTTGAAAACCTCCCCCCTCCATGTACTTGTGTTCCAGGGAATTCTGATGTTCTGAAGGGAAAGCAACGGACATATTTCGGGACTCCTTATTTCTGGACATTTAGATCTCCAAAGGCACGTGCAGAGTGGGAAAGCAGACTTTCTCCTGACTCGGAACATATTCGAAAACATGGCAGAGTCATATGCCATACAAGCAAAAAACCCCCTTGTCAGGTCTTCTCATATTATCCTTTTTTCTTCCTTTCCCTCTCTTTCCCTCTCTTTCCCTCTCTTTTCCTCTGCTTCGCTCCCTTTCCCCTCTTTCTATCCATGTTCCCCTCTTTTCTATCCACTTTTCCTCCTTTCCCCACCTCCCCTCTCCGGAACCAGCTCCTTTAATTGCACCTTGTGAGTAATGAATGTTCGCACACGAAAGGCGCGGCTCATCAATCAAGAAAATCCTAACACTCAGCTGTCTCCTCTTACAGTTGTACTTTCTTTTTTTAAATATTTTTATTCTTGGCCCGTCTTTCTCTCTCAATTTCTCCCCATTTCCTTTCTTTTCCTCTTTCTCTTCCCTTTCTTATACTTTCTCCCATTTATTCAATTGAATCATTTTCCTTTATAATTTTCCATTTTCATCTGCAGAAGCACTTGCTTGGAGGGGTAATTAAAAAATCTCTCCCGGACTGAGTAGAAAACTTGTTCCTTCTTCAGTAATTAACTATGCAATTATTTTTGCTTCTTTTTCCTCTCCCCCTCCCACTCATTTCCTCTCCTTCCTCTCCCCAACCTTCCCCTCTTTCTTTTCCAGGGGAAATTATTTCTTTTTTCCCTCCACAATCTTTTTTCCCCTTCGTAAAGTGCGTGTACCAATCAATTACACCGCCTGCCTCTCCCCGAGAAAAAATTACTTTATTTTTCCCAGCTCTGGAGGCCGCCGCTGGAAATTACGGGGGAAAAATTGGTTTCCCTGGAAAACTCAACGGCTTTCTCCACCCCGAAAAAAACGCATCCAAAAGGAGTGTTTGGCTCCAAAAATGACGTTAAACATTTGCGTGCTCCCACACATTTTTATTACATTTCTCACTTTCCTTTTGCTGGCTGAAAACCGTTGATTTCTCATTCGTCCACCGAACACGGGCAATCCTGCCGGGAATCGCCGGGGACAAATCACGCGGACACGCCCATCTCTTTCCCCCAGAAAACACTTTCCCTTCGCATTGGACCGTGATTTAATCAGGCAAATGAATTGACAGCAAGTGTTCAGATAACGTCTCTGCCCCCTACATCGTGTTTCAAAGTGAAAGGGAAAGCAAAGGAGAAAGCACGAGGAAAAAGACGGGAGAAGACACAATGCAAACGCATTCGTAGCAAAGCTTAACTTATTTAGAAAGCAAGGAATGATTTTCGGAGGCAAATAAGGAGCTTTGAAGGAATTATGAGCCCCAATTTTTTGCCTCCGAGCAATTCACATTGTTGTTGTCACTTGGCGGGAGATTAATAATAATAATAAAACAGCAAGGAAGTATCGATGAAGTCCGGAAAGAGAAATTTCCCTCGCATGGCTTGACAGATAAAAGGGAGAAAAGGGAAGATTATGGCGCACGAGCCATACGGAATCCCAGCTCATGTCCTATAAATCACAATCGCTGACACTTGTCACCCTTCAAAGAGGGAAAGTCTCTCCACCGGAGAAAGTTGCACCCAGAGCGAAAGAGGAGAGATACCGAGAAAAAGAGCAGACCAAAAGAGAAAGTAAGAGGGAGCGGAGAGGGAAAGCCGAGAGGAAAAGAGAAAGTGGAAGGGGGAGAGAGCAGATCTTAGCATCACATCTGCCGTGATTTATTTACCATTTCTCCTTATTAAAATGTTCTCAGCGTCCTCTCCTTCCCCTTCCGCCCTCCCCGCCCTCATGGAAGAGCGCCATGGACAAGTAAATCGGGAGATATAGAGCATATATGGAGCATATACAGAGCATAATATGGAGCATATATAGAGGGACGTATAGAGCAGTCCCTGCTCCTTGATGTGGGCGGGATGGAGTAAATAATTGTGACCGCAAGAAGTAAGTGAATTAGTGGCACGAGTTCCTCTGGCACAGGAGACTTTCCCTTCCTCTGGCCCTCTCCTCGTGTCAATCCCGGAGGAGATGCGGGAGGGAAGAGCCAGCGAGACACCAAAATAAGGAGAGTCTCATCGATCTGTTGTTTTGTGTCTTTGGAACCACCAACAAAAGGGTTAGGAAGGATGGAAGAAACAGAAGGCTGAAGGAGGGGAAAAGAGAAAGTAAGAAGGAGAGAGAAAGTAAGAAGGGAGAAAGTCCAAGAGAAAGTTGCTGAGAGAGAGGACTCTGGGAGTGTTTATAAAGAGCTTTGTGTGGGTGGAATGAAGAAGAGAAAAGGGACAGAGGAGGGAGGGAGAGATTTCTCCAAGCCATTAAGTTGATGATATAATACAGAGGATGGATTTCATGACTTGAAACCTCGCCATGCATTTGAGGGAACGGACCCAAAAGAGAGCACAGAGAGAGAGGGAGAGACTCCTTCATGCTGAGGCGGGCAGCGAGTCGTCCCTCTCGAGTGCTCGTAGGGAAGGAAGAAGTAGCCATTTCCCCAGCCATGAGCCACACGGCTTCCACGGGAAACTCGGAACCAAGTCACGCCCTGCCGTGTCTCTCCTTCTCCTCTTTCTCCTTCGTCTCGCCCGTCTCTCCCGTCTCTCCCGTTTCTCCTCTGTCTCCTCTCTTTCCTCGCCCTTTCCCCGCCTGGCACAAAAGGAAGCTCTCTCCCCACTGAAGGAGCCACGTGCACGTTCCCCAGCTTATGTCATGTCTTCCGTAATTCCTTGAAGAAACATCTCCTTCCCAGGATTACAGCAACAAGGACAATCCTTCCGAGGACGCCCATTCTCTGCCCTTTCCTCCACTCTCCCCCTTTTAAGTATCTCTCACAGCATCTGCATCTCTCCCCGCCAAGAACAACTTCTCTCCCACATCACTTCCAGTCCCTCCAAAATCCACCACTCTTCTCTCTCTCCCCCTCAGTGGAAACTAAACACTTGAATCTTACTTCCCATTACCTCTCTCAAGCCATACTCATTCTCTTCGCCTTTCCTGTTGTCACCTTTGAGAGCTAAACATGATAACGCAGTCAACCAGAAGCACCAAAATGCAAGAAATAAAAATGCAAGATAAAAATGGAAGAAAATAAAATCTACGACGGATAAAAGCAATGTAGTTATGCCGAGATTTGTGTCGAAAACCGGAAATAAAGAACAGATTAGTCAATAGAGGATAATTCCGAGAAATGGAGCGAAGATAAATTATGAATAAAGGGAAAGGACAGGCCGGAAATTGAGATCCCTTTGCTAATCAGAACTGATTGACAGACCAACAAGAGTGAGGGCTAAGAATGACACGGGATTACTTATTAATCCCCCATTAGCCCCCAGCACACCTTCCTCGCCAGTAATTATTTAAACGTCTTCATTAGCCAGAGTGGCTCCAGCCTCTTTTATTCATGATTCGCACCTTCTCGGCAACTCTCAACAGAGCCAGTTGTTTCCTCTGCCTTGCCCCCGCTAGGAGTCACCTGGATGGAGGGAGAGTGCTTATCGTAAACATGATCGTTGTCCCAATTATGATGACCCTCAACCTTCCGCACTCCATCCAAGGAGGGAAGGAGGGGAGAAAAGAGATTTGAGCGGAGCTAGTACATAACATCCCTCAGCTCCTACTTTCACATTCAAAGGAGATGGTCTCCATGAGAAAGGGAATGGCGGGGGGAAATGGCCCCACATTGTTTTTTATTCACTCCACAAAAGTCAGGGGAGGAGAGAGAGCATCGAGAGTAAGAGCGAGAGCAAGAGTGAGAGTGCGGAGGGAAGACTTGTGGAGTGGCGAGGAGAGGACGAGGAGAGAGAGTGAATTATTTGTGGTGTGAGAGAGCAGGAGGGGGTGGGAGGTGATGAGCGGTTAAAAATGAGTAAAAGCTTGTCATCCTTACCTTCCTTCGGAGTGGCAGAGGAGGCGGAGGCAGGAGGAGGAGAGGAGGAGGAGAGGAGATGGAAGGAGGGAGACTCGGTCGTTTGGACAGAATGGAGAGGATATTGTGTGAGGAGGAAGAGCCATTTAGGAGAGGATTTTGGAATGCACAAGGAGTTGAGTGGGACCATAAAAAAATCCAGTATTCATTTTTTCTCTCCATCTTTCTCTTCTTTCTCCTTCCACTTTCTCCTTCGACTTTCCCCCTCGGCCTTCTCTCCCTCTCCCTCTCACTGTGAGGGTGAGGGCAGGTAACAAGAGGTCTTTTCCGGCTGTGGTGAGCGCCTCTTTCACTTGCATATTTCACGTCTCTTGACATCATCTCTCTCTTTCGCCACTTCCCTCTCTCTTTCTCCACTTCCCTCTCTCTTTCTCCCTCTCGATCTCTGTCTCTCTCCCCCTCTCCGTCACTCTCCCTCTCCCTCTCCGTTTGAAGCACCTAGGTCTGGGTTCCATTTGGACGTGAGATGCAGTAAATCCCCTCCCTTTCTCCACCTATCTCCTTCAATATTACTCTCCTTTATGTTCTCCAACGCCCCGCGTCCATTTTTCCAACATTCGGCTTTCCCCACCGCGCTTTCACTCCAACAGCATCACCCCATTTACTTTCTCCACGCACTCCATTAACTCCCCCGAAAACGCTTTTCCCATAACTTTTCAGATTTCTTTCCTTTCTTCTCTCTTCCCGTTCCCTTTCGTTCCCTTTCTGGGACTAACTGGAACTTTCCCCGGGTCACGGTAGCATTTTTGGTCATAATATTGTGCTTTCTCCAAGCTGTAATCTGCGAGTAGAAGGCCGTTGCAAAATAATTTGTACGCAGAGCCTAAGTTGGACCGTGCAACAGCGTTGACAAGGACACGAAGTCTCTTGCGGGGAACAGAATCCCACATTCTTGAGACATATCGTGATCAACAATATTCTATGGTTCCTCTTGAATGCTAATTCCCCCGGACAAAGTTTTCACCAGGCAAAACTTTCCAGACTTTTCCCGGGCTTCCGCCAGTAAATATGGCCACCCTTAAGCAACTCGGAATAAATCATCGGAGGGAATGCTCCATTCGCGTTCCCTTTTCGCGGTGCCCTCTTCATTCGCGCTGCCCTCTCCATTTGCATGCGGCAGGATTAGATGCGTGCAGGGAAGGGAAGATCTGAAGTCGGAATGTGCGAAGGGGTTGGTGGGAGTGTGCGGATTGGAAAGCATTGGAATATTTCCACTTCATTTTGCTTCCTTGGGCTCCTTTGGTTCCTTTGGTGTCCGTTCCTCTTTAGCAGTCATGAAATGTTTCAAAAAGCCACAATCGGAGCTGTTGGCGGAGAGAGAAGACGGGGAGGGAAAAGGAAGAGAGAGATGCGAGAGGGACTTTCTCCGCACCTTCCCCATATTTGGAGGGAGAATTGAGTTCTCCCCAGCAGTAAATAAGTAATCACATGGTAATGGAGAAAGCGAACGTGACTTGGGAGAAGCGGACTCCTACAACTGCCCCACTGGAACCGGCCTGGCACCACCAAAAATTCCCGCATCATCTTCCAATAGAGCTCCGAACGAATAGAAATAATATTCGAATATTCGAATGCGAACCAAGTTCAAACCGAATCGAATCCAAATGTTCTGGATTCGGTGGAATTCGAATCGAATACGAGTACAAGTAAAAGCCGAAATTGCTTTCTAAAGCGAATCCAAACCGAATCCAAATTTAGAATGAGTATTTATTTGTAAACTCGAATCAAATGCGTAGACGAATTCACAAAATATTGGATTCTATTGATCTGTATTGGTTCTCCATAATTTGCCTAAAAGGTGTAAACGGCTCTTAGCAAATGTATTTAAAATTTTAGTTTTAAATTAGTCACTTTTGGGTCTTCAACGACGATATTTTGGATTATATTCGAATCCAATTCGAATACAAATCCGAATAAAATATTTTTCGAATTTAAGAATCCAATACAAACCGACTTCAAAACACAATGTCTTTCATTTTTCAAATCCAATTCGGGAGCATTATTCGATTCGAAAAATTAATCCGAATCCAAATAGTAGCAATATAAAGTCGAATTTTTAAAATCGAATCGAATACAAACCAAATCTTGAAAATATTCCGTTCGAAGCTCTATTTTGGACCAAGATGAGACGGGGAGTAGATTCTGGCTACAACCAGAGAAGGAGAAAGAGAGGAAAATAATAAAAAATGAGTGAGGGAGACGGGAGAGAGAATGGGAGAGAAAGATATAAGGGAAGAGAGGGAAAGATCCTGAGGGAAGAGGGAGAGAGAGAGGGGCTGTGAGTGGAGCTGGTGGGAATGGAGTAGATGTAGTCAACCGCATCGGTTGACTACATCACCGGCTTGTTTTCGAGGATGGAGGGAGGGAGGGAGACTCTAGTTATTTGAAATGCAAAGTTAAATTATTGCCAAGTGTCGTTTTGGATCCCCTTCTCCCTCGTACGCCTTTCTCCTCTCCTTTGTGCTCTCTTCCCCAGCCCCGCGTGCGAGGGATGGGAGAGAGGAACAGAGAAAGCGATGAGTAAATAATTACTGACTTTCCTACTACAACCTCTCCCCCTCCCATCCTATTTGTCTGGCCAGTTTTGCAAATGACTTTCCCTTATTTATTTATCCCCCGCCAATCTCCCTTCCACTTACCATTACACTTGTCATTTTCACTTTCACTCTGACCACATTCTCCTATTTTTCTCCGAGCAGAGAGACCCATATAGAGCATCATCCCACCAATTGTCAGCTTTCCTTCTCTTCTCACATTATTAATCTTTTTGAGTACTTTCCCTCGGACGGGGAAAGACGGAGCTAATATACTTTACCCTGAAAGTAGCTCCTTTCCCTGGGAAAATATGTACATAGAAGGTGAGGCTGAGCCCGGTGAAACGACTCACATCCACGGATGACCTTTTATCAGTGCCACGCGTGCATGTTGACCGCCATTACTGCTGCTCATCTCCCTTCCTTCCGCATCTTGCCGTCTTCTTCACACGCCATTACATCCTCTGAGCCTCTTCTATTCTCTCTCTGTCTCTCTCTTTCCACTTTGTTGTCTCTCTTTCTTTCCCATTTCTGCCCCTCGCTCTCTTTCTTATTTTTGTCTCTCTCTCGTTCTTATTTCGGTCTCTCTCTCGTTCTTATTTCTGTCTCTCTCTCGTTCTTATTTCTGTCTCTCTCTCTCTTTCTCATTTCTCTACCTCTGCTCTCGTTACAACTGCAGAAGTATCTTCAGGTAAGATGGGACCTCCACCGTCCTTTGATCTTCCTCTCTCCCTCACTTCTGCATTCTCGCCTTGTCCCTCCCACCACTTGAGAGCCCAGCCTTGCCCTGTTTTTGTTTGGAGCCAAATTTCCCTCCAAATAGAATTATGTCTTTCTCCGCACAAGGAATTAGGGACGTTTGTTCACTCAAACTGCTTCAACTTATCTACTTTCTCCTTTTCGCTTTGCCAATGTCTACCCCATTACTTTCTATTTGTAATTTCCTCTCTCAGACCTTTCTTTGTAACCCTTTCTTTGTTCTTCAGTCTTTCTCGCTCTTCTAAATTTCTCTTCATCTTTCCTTCTCCTTGCGGTCTCCTGGAGGCTCTGGGGTCTGTCCCATTTCTGCATACTTCACCTTTTCTACAGCACTGCGTAAATGATAGGATAATTGCCCCCAATTACAAAGGGCAGAATCACCACAGATGTTTTTGCCGACACAAGGCAACTACTTGGACTGTGGGAGGACTGTTGTATGGAGAGAAACATGGCTCCTTAAGTTGTTAATCAGGACCTTGTCCAACTTTCTCCCCTTGCTTTTCGCCCCTCACTCAGCCCACTCAAGGATCTGGGAAGTTAATTAATTTGGACAATCTGTGCGACGAAGCACCAGATAAAGGAGAAAGCTGGGAAAAATGAGTTTGTATTGTCATTCCATTTCGTAATTTCTCTTTTCTCTGTTTCTCTCTCTCTCTCTTTCCTTCTCTTTTTCTCTCTTTCTCTGTGCTCGGCAATTTTTCCATTGTACCATGTTTGTGTGGTTGGGAAAAAAGTTTTGCAAATGTGTTTTGGGAGAAAGTCGGTCCATGGAACTTTCAGTTGACTCACAACAATAGTTGTGACAATCACTGTCACTTAGTTCCTTATTCCCTTCGAAGGGAGAGACAAAAGCATTTACTTTCTGCGGTGAAAATTGTTTCCCATCCGCTCATGCATTCTTCTCCCATTTCCCATCCTCCTCACTTTATCCTTGTCTCGTCTGACTTTCTCCTCTGTCTCTTCTCACTGTCTCCTCATACTTTCTCCGGGAACTCCACCGCAAGCTTCCACACAATTCCAGCCAGGATCGTCAGACCCACTTTACCACAATGTCACCTGGAAAGTGCAGAGGTTCTCCTTTGGGCGTGGAGGCAATCAACTTTCCCCAGAATTTATCCACCTGGACCAACTTTGGTTTTTACTTTAATTGCGTCTTCCCTGAAATTGTTCGGCTAATTTCCTAATGAAAATTACCAGATAATTCCCCAGTAAATGACTCCAGCTAATTTTTCCAGGGAAATTTCCAGTTACTTCCCCAGCAAAAAATTTCATTTAATTCTCCAACAAAAATTTACAGTTAATGAAAATTTTTGGCTAATGTTTGAGAAAATTTCCACTTATTTCCCCTTTGGAAATTTCCCGATAAGTCCCACATGGAACTTTAAAACTAATTTCATTATGAAGCGTTCCAGCTACTTCCCAAATAAATATTCCCAGTCAGCCTCCCAAGGAAAATATCCGGCCAATTTTCCAAATGTCCCAGCTTACTCTTTGGAAATCCGCAAATGCTTTTTTAAATCCAACTAAAAGCTGCCCTGTAAAAGCTGGTGGGAAACGCCGGGGAAAGTCCTAATCAATCATACATGTTTACGCCTAGGCTGTAAACATCCTCAAAAAAATGTGTCTTATCGCCGAGACGCCCCATTGAATCTTCATAGCTTGAGTGATTGCTTGGAAAAGGAGGGAAAAAGGACCTTATCTACACACACGTCCACGCCTCATTCAGCAGGGAAGTGGATGAAAATACATGGCGTGAAGATGATCATGTGATACGCGCCTGGTCCTGACACTCATTCATGTCCTATACACAAGGACGAACTGAGAGGGAGCCCGCCCGAGAGAAAGTGCAAGAGATCAGAATTCTTTATAATGGAGATGACTCAGGTGTATACAAAAAAGGCACTCACAAGGATGACGGGCCGGATGATAATGATATTAAAGGATAAATGAGGTGGAAAGCGGACTGGCACGCAACAGTTGAGAGCTAATTACAGGCTGTCAAAACCCGCTCACGTAAACACCTCCAAAGTGGCATGTGTGAAGGGGGGAGATGAAGAAATTATTAGAGGAGACCCGGGAATAATCCTCAAAAGGAATCCCGCCTCTCCTTTTCTCCCCTTGACTTTCCCTCAACATTATCTACTTAATTGGTGTTTGATTTAGGCGGATTACACATGAGCGAATGTTCCCGGGACAGGCAATGAGTGCTGGAAAAGGGAAAGCGTGTAATTAGCCGATCGCGTATGTTCCTCGTCGTATGATTAGGCTTAGGGAAGGGATCTCAGCTTTTCATTGTGTGTCCTGCATTCAACGCTGCCGTTGTCATGTCAATTTAATCGTCTTTGCACAAAGCCTCGCCGTCGACTTTTCCTCTGTCCTCCGTCATTTTCTCCTCCACATTTTTCCATTTAGACGTCCAATCCAGTGAATGACTAGACGCTAACAAAAGGGCGAAAAGATCCTTGTATACAGCTTTCCCCATTATATTCGGCAAAAGTGCAACCGGAGAAAGTCTGAAGTTACTTTCACTCTCCCCGAGAATAATCGGCAAGGAAAGCGAAAGGGAGGAAAGTTGGAAGAAAAGTTTGAAGGAAAAATGAGAAGAAAGGAACAATGCATGGGAGAAAGTACCAGATCAGACTGAGGGGCCCCGGAGAAAGTTTTGCCCAAGTATTACCTTATCTTGGGCAAACATTGGATTCTCGGAGAAAAGTCTTGCATTTCCAAGTAAATATTCTAAACGGGAAAGTTTCTGCTCCCAGTCTTACGGACCAATTTTACTGGCAAATAAACACCAAAAATTGGAAATTTATTTCCGCCTCAAATGTCTCTGTGGCTTCTACCTTTGAAGGGGGAACACATCACGATGGAGTGACGATGAGGTGGAGAGAGATAATCGGGAGGAGAGTCAAGTGGAAGGATGAGCTTATTGTGCTTCATCTCCCACCTCACAATGGCATTTCCCGGGGAATAACACCAGATTTGAGTGCCTACTTAAGTGTGCTTTCCCCAAATAATTACGCCCCACAAGATAACTTCAACTTGCCCACAATCCTTTTTTCCTCTCAAATTTAAAAAAAGTTTTTAGTCTCCCAGGAATAACCTCAAGATTTTTCCGCGAATCGAAAACTGAGCAAGCACTATGCCAGTGAAAGTGGAGAAAGTACGCGTGACCAAATCCCAGCTTTCTTCCATCATTTTGAAAAGGCCCAGCCAATGTTGCTCTTGACTGCTTAGCGAATGCTCCATCTGGCCTTAATGGCCCTTCGTCAATGGCTTCCCTGATGTCAAACGTTTCAGCTCGGGGGAAAATCACCCCGGCGACCTCCATTGCGGTCAAGGGTCATCCCAACTAAAGGCAGACCAATCACGTCCTGACAAGAGTTGCAACCAGCTGTCCATTTGAAATGGTACAATCCCTATATATATTTCAGGGATAGTATAGATTTATGTCCACTATTGCTCGGGCATTCTTCCCCCTCGACTTTCTCCCGCTGTCTGGGCCCATGACAATGTCTGGAAAGTGAATGATGGCACTAAAACCATTCCAGATTGAAATAAATATCCAGACCAATCGTGTTCCCTATTTCGAGAGTCAGAATGTGTATTTATGGGGGAGAAAGCACTAGCGAAAAGGACATTGCTAGTGTGTGTGGTTAAATGTGGAGGAGGAAGAGATGTCGTTGGGAGTGAAGCATCTCATTTCCGACCTATCAACAATCCTCACACAGCCCGGGGGCAGGCTTGGAAATGAATCTTTCCTCCACAACACCAACATTCATGGCGGCAAATGCTACACATTCCAGCCCAAAATCCTACCCGTGTTCCCCCACATCTCTTTCACTTTCTCCGGCATAACAAAGACACCCTTTGTTGCTTTTAAAATCCCCTCCTTACGTTCACAACTGCAACCACAGCTCAGCCTGGAACCTTTTCAATGGACTTCCGGCCAAACATCGGAGCTAAACCTACCCATTTCTCTCTTCCCTTTAAGCCAGTGAGATGCCCTCTTTTCGCCTGTGATATGCCTTCTTTTCGCCAGTGATATGCAGTCTTTTGGCGAGTGATATGCCCTCTTTTCGCCAGGGATATGCTCTCCTTTCGCCAGCGATATGCCCTCTTTTCGCCAGTGATATGCCCACTTCTCGCTTTTCATCAGTGATGTGCACTCTTGTACTTTTGCGGGCGCTATACAAGCAAACGAGGAACAGGGAGAAAGCCAGGAAAGAGGACGAAGGGAAAGAGAAAGTAGGGAAAGTTAGTAATTAGTGTCACTGGGAGAAAGCGTTGTGCCACTCCCGCCGCTGTTGCTGATGCCCCGCGGAATGGAGGTTCGCATTTCAGGGCATTCTGTACTATCTCCTGCGTATATCTCTCTTGTATGTGTGTGATGAAAACGTGAGGGAAAGTATGAAATTTTGATGGCGCGTAATTTGACAGGCATTGGGAAATTGTGAAGGGAGTTTGTGTGGGTGTGGTCGACTTTCTCTCTCTCTCTCTCGCTTTCACTCCGTCTCTCTGCTTCTTCCATGGTCGGGCGGAATGAAACTATTATTCTTTCCGCCCAAGCTTGGCATTGTAAAAACAACCACGTCCATCCATCTTCCTCAAGAAACACTCCTCCGTTTCTCCCTTTTTCCTCAACTCTTCGTGTCTCATCCCATTCTCTTCTGAGGCACTTTCTTCTCTGACTTCTTTGTCCTCTTCCTGCCTCTCCTTTTCATCTCCAGCGTTTAAATGTCCCCGCTTCTTCCTACCTTTGTCATTTGGAATTGCATCAACTCACGTTCTCCATTCCAATTTCTTTCCTTTCACTTTCTTCCATTCCTCCGCTTTCTTTTTCTCTTCTGATATTTTTGCCCTATTGGATGATACACACGTGACCAATGGCCATCGCAAAGCAATATATCCTGACGAAATGCACAAGTTGCATATGAGGGAAGTCAGAATATTTGCGAAACAAAATCCGAGAATTCCCCTGCAGTGATTATCATGATGCATCGTCTGAGCTACGAACAGATCCTCCAAACTTGCTCCTGAACATTCAGAAAGGACATGTGAGGGAAGCCAAGTAAATGCTAGGCTAAACAAGGGCGTCCAATAAGAATTATGGAATCCCAAATGTGGCTGGTTCTTCTCCATTTAATCAAGGCCTGCTGGATGTCTGGAGGGAAAGGGAGAAAGTGCGGAGAGAAAGGAGAGAGAAAAAGAGAGACAGATCGAAACACACTCGTGTGTCTGCATACCAAGTAGTAGCCAAAGAGGGGCAGAGAGAGGGAAGGAGAGAGAGGGAGGGAGAGAGGGAAAGAGTGCAGGGAGAGTCACTTACAGAAGCACTGCTCCCTCTCGCAGACTCATCTGGGCCTGGACGAGTTATGGGATACCGCAAAGTGAGCCATTTAATTTGTTGAGCAAGTAATTAGGAGATGCTCTTTCTCCTTGACAAGTGCTTAACGCTCCTCTCTCCCTCTCTCTCTCTCCCTCCCCTCTAGAACTCATCCGTCCAAGGCTCTCATGGCGTGTCGCAGAGATCCCTCTCCCTCCCATTATGCCCTGCGCTCTCTCCACTAATCCCAGGGACACATTCATCCCCTTCCCCAGCTCCCTCATATGTCAGGCCGTCCCTGCTTTCCTCAGGATTTCCCCGTATAAACAAAACCCCATAAAAACGGGGCAGTCACGCTTTAGCAGTTGCATAGACGAACCCGAGGATTATTAATGGGACGGAGGATGAGGCGGAAGATGAGATCTGGGGGGATGGGAAGATCCGAGATGGGCACAGTACGGCGGCTAGAACACCGAGGCCAAAATTACCAACATAAACTACAGGGAAAGAAATAAGGGAAGAATCAAAATACTGTGGGGAGACGGCGGAACCGCCCATAAAGGAAGCAATAGTGAGGAAGCCAAAAGGAGAGAGAGAGCGAAATAAAAAAAGAGAGATATAGACAGGGACGGTGGGCCATATGTTGATGAGAATTCATACTGTGCGGCATGAATGAGTGAAATCCCGAAGAGGAGCCAGCTGAATTCTTGAGTAGGTGAGGGCAGGGAAGCCCGGAAAACTTTATATTTGCAGATTTTTTTTAAAAACTTTTACTCTTCCTCCTCCTCCAGCAGTATCTTGTCAATTTTTTCCAAGTTTTCGAGCGTGGGATAAGCGCGAGAGAGAAAAAGGAGAGAGGAAAATGAGAGAGAGTAAAAATGGAGAAAGAGGAGGCGAGAAAAAAAAAGGTTACTCGGAATTGTAACTCGAAGGGTTGTTTAATAGCTTTCTCCGACTTCCGACTTTCTCTTCCAGCTTTCTCCCTCCTTTCGGATTGGGTTTGAGAGGGAGAAAAGTGATCTTTCCCTCCCTGCCCCTGCAGCTCTGGTGGTGGAAGTTGCTGAGTTACTTGTGGATGCAATCATCATTAATAGGAGGGCAAGAGGGAAGGGAGGGAGAGAGAGAGAGAGAGAGAGGAAGGGCCTCCCTCGAGTCCCCGTTTATGGTGTGTGGCTTGGAGTAGAGAAGTGGCCGGGTCGTAAAAGCCTTGGCGCTCCGCTCAAGGAGCAGAGCAGTTGCTCTTTTTATGGTGGCTCGCCGCCTTTTCAACCTCCTCTGAGATCACTCAAAAAGACTTGTTCCTTCCTCCTCCTCTTCTTCCCATCCACGTATCCACCAAACACCCAAATCTCCCAACAATAAAACCAGGAAAAAAACTCAAAACTTCCCCGAAAAACGACTCACTTCCCTTCCCCCCGATATCTCCCGCTTCCATATACTTTCATCCGCCTTTAATTCTCCGTTCCCCCATCTCCCTTAAAAATGGACATCTAGTAGCCCCTGTGCTTTCCAGGAATCGGAGCGGCAGAGGATGTTGGGCAAATTAAAAGGGAGAGATATGAGTTTGAGGAGGAGAAGCGAAGATTCAAAGGGGATTTTTTTCAAACTCGTACACCAAAAAAAAATAAAAATTTATGGACCCACACACCAGCCAAGAGAGGAATTACGGGAGGGAGCAGCACAATAAAAGGAATCGATTGGCTCTGAGCCGGAGGATGGAAGGGAATCCGTTCAAATCAACACCCAAAAAACTCCCTACAAAGTGTGGGAACCCCAGTCATCTTCCCTGACCTGCTTTCTCTTTCTCTCGCCGCCACATGTTTCCAACGGCATTGTCTCCACAATAATAGATTTAGGACCGTATCAAATCAATATCGAACGTTAGATTAGAAGCAGAATTTGAATACAGGAGCATTTTAAATGATGATTAAAAATGTACGGAAATACGTATCTATTCAAATACGGAAATGCGAGCCAAAAATGAAAATGCGTGTTAAAATACTAATTCTTTTAATGATATTTTCCTCGTGGCTCCTGATTCATCAACAGCATTGTTTCACGCCAGGAGAAAGTGCTTTGGACTGGGCAATCACCTCCAATTCGCACTTGTTGTCCTGAGAGTAACCACAATCTTTTTCCTCGTGCATCCCTTTCAGGAGCGTAATAGGTAGAGAAAGTGCTAGAGAGATAAAGGGAAAGTGTGAGAGAAAGCAAGAATGGAAGAGATACAGGACTGGAAAAAGGACAAGAAGAATTACTAATCGCTACACCAAACGATGATTAATGAAAGGAAGGGATTAAGTTGGAAGTGGGAGGACGGGGGATGAAATTCTGTTGTGAGAGCCGGTAACAGTTTTTCAGAGGCATTCCCGAGGATTTATTGGCTTAGAGGAAGACGAAGAGAGGGAAAGTGGGAAGGAGGGAGAGATACAAAGAGAGACGGAGAGAGAAAAACGAGAGACATCCAGCCTGCACATTTGGCTGGAGAGTGCGGCTTGACCAATACCTTCAAGAAGTGTCTAAACATGTCCAGGCTAGTCGTATCCTGTTATGCCTTCAAAAAAAGGGAAACTTTCCCCATTTTTTCGGAGGAACTGGGACGGAAGAGATATCCTCATGTATGAACAAGTAGACATATGCGGTAAATATAAGAAGGAGTGAAAGGAACTGGAGGAAGGAAGAGTTGGTTCATTGTCTTCTCTGTCGGTTTGGCTCCCTATGCTGGAAGCATGGCCTGCGTGTGTGTCATGGAGCGGCGGCGGGGTAATTGGAAGTGAGAGCGGATGGTGTGTGCGGAGATCGATAGGGAAATGAATGGAAAGTGCCTGTCATGTGCAGGGGATGGATGGGTCTTGTGAATGAGGGAGAGCGAGAGAGGGATCTAGGGAGAAAGTGAGAGAGAAAGTGAGCGAGAAAGTGAGGGAGAAAGCGAGAAAAAGAACGTGTGTATGTGGCGTCTTTCCCTCAACACTCACAAGGTCGACGAGAAGATGGCCCCGAGCGGAGATTCTTCAGTAATCCTCACAACTTCTTCCTTATGACTCCCAACGCACCTCACATCCTCGCGTCCTTCAACATGGAGAGTCTTTGGGTGTAATTAGGAAATGAGATCATTGCCCACTCACTTCCCCCGAATCCCCCTCCCCTCCCCTCCACGTCTTCCGAGAAGCCAAGGATCTCGAGAGAAAAATACGTGGAAAAATTCACAATTCCTGGAATTGTATTCCAGGAATACATGGAAAGTCAGTGCAGTCCGACTTTTCTCTGGATACGTTAATGGGTCAAGTGGAATGTGAAATGGGGAGTACGAGGAAGAGGGAGAGGACGGAGAGAGAAGGGCAAGATAGTGGTGAGAAGTAACTTTGGAGGAGAATGAGAGAGAAGCTTGTTGGTTCCAATATTTTTCAGCTCCACTGACTTCATTTCCTATTGAGGCTCTCTACAAAAGGGCGAGTGGGAGAGTGAGGGAGAGGGAAAGAGGGGACTGTGAAAGGGAGAGAGAAAGACAGAGAAATCTGGGGGGAAAGTGAGTGCATGTGCCTGGCACTTTACATAAGTTGGATGGAGTGCGTCTCGAACCATGACCAAATATTCAACTGACTGCCCGTCTCTTTCACTCTGACAGCCTGTCACTTTTTCCATCGCCAACGAATCATTTAAGCTCCTCTTCCGCTCTCCACCTCTCTCACTTTCTCCCTCACTTTCTCTTCCATTTGCTGCCTCACTTTCTGTTCCACTTTCTCTCTCACTTTCTCCTCCATTTTGTCTCTCACTTTCTTCCTTTTTTAATTTAAATTTCTTTCTCATCGTTCATTCCAATTTTCCCCTCATTTTCCCTTCCATTTTCGCGCTCATTTTCTCTTCTATTCTCTCCTTGACTTTTTCTTCCATTTTCTCCCTGACTTTCTCTTCCATATTCTTCCTGACTTTCTCTTCCATTTTCTCTCTGCTTCTGTCTTCCATTTTCTCCCTTATCTTTTTTTCCATTTTCTTCCTGACTTCTCTTCCATTCTCTCTGACTTTCTCTTCCATTTTTGCCTACCTTTCTCTTCCATTTTCTCCTTCGCTTTCTCCCTCACTTTCTCTTCTATTCTCTCCCTGACTTTCTCTTCCATTTTCTCACTGACATTCTCTTCCATTTTCTTCCTGACTTTCTCTTCCACTTTTCCCTTTACTTTCTTTTTCATTTTCTCCTTCACTTTCTTCCTGACTTTCTCTTCCACTTTTCCCTTTACTTTCTCTTTCATTTTCTCCTTCACTTTCTTCCTCACTTTCTCTTCTATTTTTTCCCTTAATTTTTTTTTCAGTTTCTCTTCCATTTTCTTCTTGGCTTTCTCTTTCAACTTCTCTTCCATTTTTCCTTCACTTTCTCTTCTATTTTCCACCTCACTTTCTTTCTCACTTTGTCTGCTGTTTTCTCCCTCACTTTTGCTTCTATTTTCTGCTTCTTTTTCTCTTTCTCTTGAATTTTCTCTTTCACTTTGTTTTCTACTTTCTTTCTGACTTTCTCTTTCGCTTTCTTTTCCACTTTCTCTTTGACTTTCTGTTTCATCTTCTTCATCACTTTCTCCTCTACTTTCTCTTTCACTTTCCTTTCTATTTTCACCCTCACTTTCTCTTCCACTTTCTCCCCAACTATTTCCCTATTTTCTTCCACTTTCTCCCTCACTATCTCCTTTTCACTGTCAATTTTTCTCTTCGACTTTCTTCTTCTCGTCCACTCTCATTTTCTTCCTCGCTCTCTCCCTCAATTCCCTCCTCTCGTCTCAATGTCTCCCTCTTTCCGTGCTCTCACTTGTCCCTCTCCCACACTCTTCCTCTCTTCTCATCCCCGCGGTTCCTCCCAGCCTCCCGACCTGGCATGATCCCCTGCCTCCAACTTTCCCTTTGGACATCCATTTAACACTCTCCCACAATTCCCATCTACCCATCTCCCTCATCCACTCCGAGCAGACCTCGTCTGCTCGGCTATCTCTCTCTCTCTCTCACCCTACTATCCTCAGAAGAAAAGACCTCCACTCTTTCCCCCTCCACCTCCTCCTCACTCCCCCTCTCTCTCTCTTCTCAGAGTCCTTCCGCCCGAAAAACTTTCTCTCAGATTTCATTGTCTCTAAGCAAATGATGAAGACATGGATGGGGAAGGAGGGAAGACAATGGGAAAAAAGAGGAAGAAAAGAAGGTTTGCACAGATCAACTGAGGAAAGGAAACTCATGGTTGTTGGAAGGGGAGAGAGTATAGCGGATTAGTATCCATAACTCGTCCCCAGTACACAGTTTTCGGAGAAAGGGAAGGAATGGAAAGGAATAATACCTATCGTGACAAGAAAACACAAGAAAAAGGTGAAGGTTGTGGAGCGGTTGGCTAATAGCAGTCCTAATGATCCAATATATAGGACCCAGAGAACGCGGGAGACCAGAGAAAGGAAGACAGTGAGAGAGAGCGAGAGAGAGAGAGCCAGAGAGGGAGAGTGGGAGAGAGAGAAAGGGAAAGAGAAGGCGCCATAGGAATGTGCGGGAGATACTGGCGGAGGAGAATTGTAAACCCGGAGCGGTTGTGATATGGGGGTGGGAGGGAGAATGAGGAGACTTGGACAATAGAAGAGAGGAGGAAGGGAAAGAAAGGGAGGAAGAGAGAGAGAGACAGACAGAGAGAGAGTCAAGTTTTTTTGGAGGGGAGAGAAAATCGATGGAGAAAAGGCTGGTGTTTCTTCTCATGGTCCATGCTGTGTCAAGACCACCACTGAACTACTTTCTTTCCTTCCGTTTACACAACAACCAACCACTCTTGTCTCTCCTTCTCTCTCACTCTCTCTCTCTTTCTGTTATTGCCAAACCATCTGAGCCATCGCCTTCCTCCTCAACTCTCTCTCGCTTCCTCTATCTTTCTCTCTTTCATTCTCTCTTGCTCTCTCCCATTCTCTCTCTTTTGCTCTCTTCTATTCTGCATCTCTTCCTCTCTTTCATTCTCTCTTTCATTCTCTCCTTCTTTCTTGCTCTCTGTCATTCTCTCTCCTGCTCTCTTCCATTTTCCCTCCCCTTGATTCCTTTCCTCCTTGTATGACTATCTCTCTCTCCTCATTCTTGGACCAACTCCCACAAATGTGAGTCTCTCTGTGGTCGTACACAACTTTTACATTCTTTCCACTTCACAAATTGAACTCTGGAGGAACATGATTTTGAGGACATTTCACTTATCGCAGCCCATTCCCCCCATGACCAAGGGGAGATTCCGGGCAGCCCACCATCATTTATTTATTCACATCCATTCATAGCAACAACTCCGCTCATTCCCACCTGCACGGAGCAGGTCTCGCATCTCGCACTACACACCTCCTCCACCGCCTCCCTTCTCTCTCTCTCCCCTCTCTCCCCTCTCTCCCCTCTACTCCTCTCTCTCTCACTCTCCCTTCACATCTCTCTCTCCACCGGCCCGTCCTTTCTGCCTCCTTCGGCAAAAGTGGAGATATCTCGTCTGCTCTCCCCGGGAAAACAAGGGCCATTTCTAGAGAGGAGTCTAAATGGAGAATGATTCACCTTCCCCGCTGCTTTCTTTTCTCTCTCTCTCTCTCTCTCTCTACAATCTCTCATCTCTCCGTATCTCCAACTATCTCCATCACCAAGGAGGGTGTACGAGGGAGATTAGGCCTTCATAATGCCATATGTTTCCATCCGTCTCCTCAAATTTTCCCCGCCATGTTTCTGAGTAGGAAATATGATCTTGTGCTCTCAGGCTCTTTCTCCATCCTGGGACATTGAGGAGGGAAAAGAGAAAGGAGTGAAAGGAGCAGGTAGAGAAGAAAGGGCAGAAAGGAGGGGAGGTGCAGAGGGAAAGATTGGGAAAGAATGGGAAGGCTCGCCCCGGGGTGAGATGACGCAAGGCGAGAGAGATACAGAAGTAGTCTAGGGAGGGCGGAAGTCAAGGGCTGGATAAAGGAAAGGCCTCCACTATTTTTGCGGGGATCCCGAAGCCATCATGTTGAATAACAATGGTAAAAGGATATTAAATGTGTGGGTTAAGCTAGGACGTCATTCCTATTCCTCTCTCACGCACTCCCTCATGTGGGAGGGAAGATCCCGAAAGTTTGCTCGGCTCTCCACATCCATGCAAAAATGCCCGGACAACAGCACGAGGTCCAGAATCTGGTCATTCCCGGGCTTTCATCCTTCCCTGTTGTCTCATCTCGTCACAAGGACCCAATCAAGCAGAGGAAATTGAACAAAAGGGTGTGAGAGGGCTCCCGGCAGAAGTAGCCCACGTGTGTTGACCAGCCCCATTTTTAGGTGGTCAAAGGGAAGGCTTGGAACTTGAGGGGAACTATACAGCTTCAGTGAAGTAGGTGCGAGAATAGAGAGGATTGATCTGATGAGTGTAATTAGTGGAGGAATTAGTCCGAGATGTGTGAGGGAACATGTGCTGAGAGGGAGTTGAAAGGAGGAGATCCATAAAGAGAGAGAGAGAGAGAGGGGGGAGAGAGAGCTGGAGTGAACAGGAATAATAGTGAGTCCGGGTATCTCTCCCTCGCCCGAACGCTCCATGTGCGTGTAGCTTTGGAGAAAGTGTCTCTTACGCAGAGCTCATACACTCTGTGCTTTCCCCACTATTGATTTCTGCTCTCTCACTCCCTTTCTCCATCTCCCTCTCGCACACACTTCCTCCATGCCCACACACATTTCCCTCTACAACCCGAGACTTCCCAAGGTTTCTCCCTCTCTCCATTTATCTCACACAGAAGCCCCATGCTCCATGCCTGGGAAGTACGGGAGAGAGAGAGGGAGAGAGAAAGGGAAAGGGAAAGAAAGAATCCCTTCTCCGGATCTCTCCTCAGCCAATATACAATGTCTGTACAAGTAGCACGCATCCCATGTACAACGGAGGGTCACAAAGAGAACTGAAGATACATTCTTGTTGTAGGTCACAATTCTGGACTGGAAGTAGGACGGGTAAGGCTTGAGGCGGGAGCTCATAGATATCAAGGCCTACCTCTCCCAATACCTGAGCTTTCTCTTTCAAAATATCTCTCTCAAACGTCCCTCTCTGGAAGAATCGTTTCGAGGTTTTTCTCTCCAAGGTTCTCTTTCCAAGAATGTCTCTGCAAGAATCTCTTTGCACGAATTTCTCTGCACGAATCTCTTTGCAAGAATTTAGCCAGAATCTCTTTGGAGGAAACTTAGAGGAATCCCATTGGAAATCTCCTTTGGGGAATCCTTTTTTCCAGGGGACAGAAAAGGAGGAGATAAATCATTGAATTTTTGTACAAAAAAATCCTTCAAGACACCTCAAGCGTTACACGGGGAGGGTTGACTTTGATCAAAGGCTATGACAAGGCGACCATTGGAGGCGAGACACGGGAGGAGATAAAGGGGAAGAATGCGTAATGACTTGGTGCACCGTCTGTTGCAAGGACTAATTGCATCTCCTCTACAGTAAGCCTAAGGAAGGCAAGAGAGAGAGAGAGAGAGGGGAGGGAGATGCTCTTGAACGGGGATCAATAGGAACAAGGGGAAGAGAAAGAGTGAAAGAGTGGAGGGAGAGATTGAGGGGAGTTTTGTGGCGCGGGGGACAAGGGCAACACATGTTAAGGATCTCCCTTGGAGAAAGTCTCCTCTCTCCCTCCCAGGCCTCTCTTCCGGAGGTGAGAGCCTGTTTTTTCCTGGAGAAACAAGTGCTAGTAATGAGTAAGAAAAATACAAGTTGACTTGGCTTCCATGAATCTCCATCAATTCCTTGAATTCCATTAGCCCTCGCGAAGAGACTCTTATCAGCGGACTCATTTATCACTCTCACTCCGTCACTCTCACGCGATTCACTCCCTCCATCGCCTCAATCAGGGACCTTTCTTCCTTTCATAGCACTCCTCCCTCTTTCATTCTCTCTCTCTGTTTCTCTCTGTCTCTCTCTCCCCGCTTTCTCTTCTCTTGTTGTAGCTCATTCTCTCATGTGGCCACTGGGCCATGTCTCACACGAATGAATGGCAACTCCTGAGGAATTGTCAAGAAGACGAAGAGATGTGGGATGTGAAGCATTCTTGGTACGAATGGCAATTGCTGGAGAAAGTGTATGTAGATTTTGGAGGTAGAAGGGGCAATTAAAGAGAGAGAAAGTTTGACTTGTTCGTGTCGCACTCTGATCTCTCCTCGCCGTGCCACGACATCCCCGGAATGGCTCCTGAAAACGAAGGTGTCACACTCAAGAGGTAAATGGAGATGTGTGGAGAAGAGAGCTTTCCTCCCGAGATTTATGAGATCTTCTCCCCCAACACTCCCATTCATTCCCTCTCTCTCTCTCTCTCTCTCCCACTCCTCTTCTCCCTGTCTTCTTTCCCCTCTCTCCTCCTCTCTCTCCTCGTCACATGAACAATGAATGAGTCATAAATCGCGGGAGGGAAGAGAGCAGTAAAAAAAGAAGTCGGAGCCAAAGCTGGAGCTCCTTCCTATTCCAGGACGATAAAATTCTGTTTGTACATTCATATGTCACTTCCTCCGAGCAAGCCTGACCTCCTTTTTCCCTCTTTCTCCATCCCTCTACGCCTTACACACACATGGAGGACTCGTGCTTGCACTGCGAAAGCATTTTTCCTCTCCAGCAGAGAATCAAGAAGAGAGGGAATCGGACTGAGAGAAAAAAAATGAGACCGAGAAAGTGAGCGAGAGAACGTGAGAGAGAAAAGATGAGACTGAGAAAGTGAGCGAGAGAAAGTGAGACGGAAAAAGTGAGAAAGAAAAGTGAGAGTGAGAGTGAGAGAGAAAGTGAAAAAGAAAAATTGAGAGGGAACAGTGAGAGAGAAAGTGAGCGAGAGAAAGTGAACGGGAAAGGTGAGAAAGAAAAGTGAGAGGGGACAGTGAGAAAGAAAAGTGAGAGGGGACAGTGAGACAGAACGTGAGAGAGAGAAAGTAGGAGAGAAAGTGCGAGGGAAAAAGTGAGAGGAAAAGTGAGAGGAAAAGTGAGAGGAAGAAATGAGAGGAAAAAAGTGAGAGGGAGCTGTTCCAAATGGCACATAAGGAGAAAAGGAAGAGCTGATGGAGCTACTGAAATGCTTGTGAAAGGAGGAAGCGTCTAACAAAGAAAGTTACGGAGGGAAGAGGGAAGTTGGGAGAGGAAGCTTGGAGAGCGAGAGAGCCCATGGCGGAAGAGGACAAAGAAAACAAACTGGTGCTGGGAGAAAGGAGAACCTGTTTAGGCAATTACGTGGAGAGGCTCTGGGAAGCTGGAGGAGAACCTCAAGGAGGAGGAGATCCAGAGGGAAAGCAAGAGAGGCACGGTGAAAGTGGGAGAACAACTGGTAGAGGAACGAGTCCTGGAGAAAGTAGCAAAAAAGGTCCATGAGGAAAGGAGGGGAATCCTGGGAAAGGAGGTGAAGGAGAACGAGAGAGAGAAAGCACGAAGGAAATAAGAGCACACCGATCCACACGATGACAAGATGTGGTTGAGGGGAATTGTGCAAAGGAACGAGTGAAACAAGGGAAACGAAGTAGAACGAAAAACACTGGCAGAGCATCGGGAGAGCATGGAATGGGAAAGAACCCGAGGAAAGAGAAGGAAGGGTGAGACCGAGAGAGAAAGGTGGGACGTGGAGGGAGAAAGGTGGAAGGAAGGGTCGTTGGAAAAGGTGGAGGTGGAATGGGAACATTTTGGAGGAGACAAAACAGGGGCTTGCACACCTGAGCAGAGAAGGCGGAGGAGACGGCGGAGGCGGAGAACTCTGAAGGAACTCGCTGTTGCGAGGAGGTTGAGTGATTTAAAAGGGAATCGATGTCCTGTCATATGTTGGAGGGCGAGACGTCGTGATAGATTTCTGCATTTAGTCATGTGTCTGGCTGAAAAGAGTTACATTGTGTGTGCGATGGGATTATCCGGGAGTATTGGAAATGCTCGGTGCGAGGGAAAGGAGACGACTCAATGACTGGAATACATCATTGATTTGCATGACAAAGTCCCCGCCACGTGCTCTCCTTCCATCCGCTCAAGAGCTCACCGTCGTTGTCCCACAGACTTCACATTTGTATACAAATATATCCATATGTTCCCCATATTACAAGGGGCTGCAATGCAGGGGGCTGGAGGGTGGCTGGAGACAGGGCATTAGCACACGTTTATTTAAGGATCCTATGGACTTCCTCGAATTAACCTACTTTCCCAGCTTTCGTTCCATTCCGGAGGAGCAGATGAAATTCATTGGAACACATTCATTGGGACACAGGCCTCCTCCGCCCACATGTGTGTCTCTCTGTGGACCCAAAAAGTTTTTGCACCCAACCAATCACTGCACCACAAATCACACACAAAACATATCCTCTTCCCCGGCTTTCCCCACCTTTCCCTCTTCAGCCTCTCCCCTCCCCCCTCTTCCCTAATTAATCCCCTTCAACCCACCCTGGCCAACATTAACGGATTTTCCCTCATTTTCAAAACACGTTTTGTAACATGTAAATCTCCATTTTATCATCTTTCGTTTCTCCCCAGTGCCCTTTCTCTTCCTCTCACCCTCATGCTTTCACTCCAGTTTTTCTGTCGAAATTACTCTTTCCGTCCTGGATTGGTCCAATTTCTCTCTCTATCGTTTACTAAAAATTCATATTACTTATTCCACATGCAATATCTGCTCTCCCGGCATTCATGACATTGCTGGACGTGACAATCCCTAAACAGCTGACAGCCCCAGAGTGTTGACTGAACATATATTTCGGTCTGAATCGCCAATGGTTCACGTCTGTGCATTTTATGGAAATAAACCATGCCATGCACAGCTACACGCGTGGTGTTTTCTCCTTATAATCCATGCCGTCCAATACACCACAAAATGAAACGGATTTTTAGTGGGGTCAACAGGTGATAAAGCGTCCTAGGAATTATGCTTCAAAAACAGAGTGCCTCACAGAAATATTGGATGCACACGCTGTCATTAACTACCCGTCATTTCCATACGTGCCCAAGGCAAATGCGGGAACGTATGCACGCTTCTCCGAAATCAAATGAGTGTCCATCTCCCTGCATTGAACGTCGGGAACTGAAATTGCCCAGGCTGGAGGCTATGGATAGAAAATGTGCCAATAACTCATCCCAGCCTCCGGCATGGAAATGTGGGAGAGTGTGGATATGGAAGGGAGAAGAGGAAAAGGGCAAAGAGGATTTCGTGGTAATTGGACCATGTTTCTCTTTGATTCCGGACTCCCTCACTCGAGACTACTCAGGGAGTGAGTGGGTGAGTGAGTGAATGTGGGAGAGGCGGGGAGGGGGAGG
>JAQGBT010001627.1:0-30164 GCA_034698585.1 Disparrhopalites patrizii | reverse complement strand
AGGGAGAGAGAGAGAATAAGTGAAGATTGGAGAGAAAGAGACAGAAAATTGGAGCGACAGATAAAAAGAGAGAGAAAGTTGGTGAGAATAAGAGAGCAGAAGCTATCGAAAGAGAGAAGAGAGAGAGAGATGGAGGTACCTAAAGAGAGAGAAAGAGAGAAAAGAAATATAGAGAAAGGTATCGAAAGAAGGTAAACAAATAATTAAGTGGGCAAAGAGATATTTGAAAGATAGAAAGTGTTAAAAAGCCAGGAGAGGAGTTCAAAGGGAGAAATAGCGGAAAAGAGAGATATGACAGTAAAAAATGATAAAAAAAATAGTAAGAGGTTCAAAGGCTGAGAGAGGATGGAAAGAGAGGGAGAGAGAGAAAAATAAAAAAGTACCTTATTTGTACAGCACTTATGTATGGAGTTTTTATCACATGTGGCAAAAGTGCCAAGTGTCTTCCCAGTGTTTTTTTTTGTGTGCAAGCAACAAAGAAAAACCTCTTCGTCTTTCAGCGAGGGTTAACTGAGAAATTTGGAGAAGGCGGATATTGCATGTACATACTTATATATGTATATATTAGTATGCACTTCACATATATGTATATGCACGTTCGGAGATACGTACATTGCATGACGTGGGAGGAAATGTGTGTACTATTTGCGTATGCCCCCACCAACTGCATGATGCTCTCCCGGAGGAACAAAAGCAGCAAGAGAGAGAGAGAGAGAAAACCTACAAAGCATTTACCTCACAAAGATTATGTATGATGCGGTGAAATTCTGCATCCACAGACTATTCATGGGATGATGATACCATGTGCACAAAGATGTGTGCATGGATTCCAAAAAAAAAACGGATATTTTTCTCCCTCCAAATGTGGAAGCACCCAAATGGGAATGCTATGCCGGTCGACTACCAGATGGACGAGTGGGAAGGATAAAGGGAAGCTGCAAAACGGCTATCGAATTTATTTTCTGCCGTACTATACTTAAATCTTGTTGGATCAGGTGAAATTCGTTGGGATGCAGGAAACGATGAGAGATTTTTGGAGGGGGAATCATTGTAATGCAGTGGATCTGGGTGAGCAGCTGTAAACTACAAGGAAGGTTACCGAAGAGACGGGGGTGGCATAAAGAGAGGTAATGCCAGGAAGAGAGAGACATAGAGATGGAAGAAAGAGTGGTAACAATAGTCTCAACCAACAAAGCGATAAAAACAATAAAATGACAAAAACATGGAGATATAAATTTTGAAAAAAGAAGAAGGAAGAAATACAATTAGGAAGACAATGGCAATGAAAGGAGAAGAAATTAAATGTACAAATATACGGAATGACTCAGGAATAGGGAGAGACAAAGAGAAGAAAGAGAGGAAGGTCAAATATGAGAAAGCAAAATGGAGAGGACCACAGAAGAAATACGGAGGAAATTACAGAGGGAACGAGACAAAGACGAGAGGAACGTAGGAAAATAGGAAGAGAACAAATGAGAAATAGAGGAAGCAGAAGATAAAATGAGATAAAACAGAGAAGATAAAAAGGGAGAAAGAAAAAAGGAGATGAAACAGAGAAAATAAAAAGGGAGAAAGAAAAAAGAAGAGTAACACGGTAGGACGAGAGAGAATAGGAGAGAAAAAATGCAAGAAAAAAGGATGGGAAAAATAGGAACGAACGAGAATAGTAGAGGGAAGCAGAGAAGCAAAGAGAGAAAAATTGCATGGAAAAGAGAGGAAGAGAGAAAATGAGAGTAATTGGAAGTAAAAGAGAAAGAGAGAAAATGAGAGAAGAGAGAGAAAGAAAGAAAATGAGAGATGAGAGAGAAAGAGAGAGAAAAGGAGTGTAACTGAAAGCAAAAGTGAAAGAGCGAGATTGAGAGAGACAGAAGGGAGAAAGAAGATAAAAAAGAGAGAGAACAGAGAGAAAGGGATAGGGGAAAGAGAGAAAGGGAGAGAAAAAAGAGAGAAAGAAGGGAGAAAAGAGCGAGAAAGAAGGGAGAGAGAAAAGAAAGACACAGAGAGACAAGAGCGAGAAAACAGAGAGAGGGAGAGAGAAAGGGGGAGAAAAGAGACAGAAAGGGATGGACGAGAGAAAATGGAGCGATAGAGAACGGAAAAAGAAGACAATGAAGAGAGAGAAATAAAGTGGGAGACATTGCAAAAAGGGACGTATGGGGGAAGGACCGGAGGAAAAGGCGAGAGTGTGAACGAGAGACAAAGGATTGAACAATAAAAGATAGTGAGATTGATGGTTGTATTGCACCAAAGAGCGAGGAAAGACAAGAAGGAGAGAAGCTGAAGAAAAAGATTGAATGGGTGAGAAGGAAGAGAAAGGATAGATTTGAGGAGGAGGAGGAGGAGTCTGTTTTGATATGCACTTTAGAGATGTACATGAAAATGATGAAAAAAAACCGGGATACGGGAACGCATACATATTAAATGGAAAAGTGGAGGAGAGAGAGAAGAATCCTTCTAGTTTCGCGTATAATCCGAAGCCTCTGGAATCCCTCCATGCGTGTGTGCATCTCTCCTGTCTTCCGCCTTCCATATTTCATCCCAATTGTCAAATAAATAAGTCAAGACGTTACGTAAAAAAGGATAACTCTCGCCCGATGGAGATGCAGGACGTACATAATGCACACACATAACGCACGCACGCAAATCACAATCATCATCATCATCATTATCATCATGGAGAGGTTTCTTCACACATACGATGAACATTACATTGCGCCTTCACTTTCTTCATATTTCCTGCCCCCATCAACTCGTCCTCGCCTTTCTCTCTTGTTTTTAGAAAGCTTTCGGTTCTGCCCTCATTTTGTTCTTGGGTCTCCTTTTGCTATGCTGATTTCCCCCTGGTTTGGTTCGAAGTTTTAACCGTTTTTCTTCATATTTTCTGAGTTTTTTAAAACTTTTACTCAATTCTTAGTTCCTTGCGTCTGTCATCTAATATTCTTCTTTTTCTTTGTGAATTTCGTCCTGTTTTCACGTATTCCTATTATTTCACTTAATTATTTCCTGGTGCCCCGCTTTTCCTCTTCGTTCTTTGTTCTTTTTGTCTTGTTTCCCAGCTTTTCTTCTTGCTCGTCTCTCTTTATCTTCGTCTTTATTTTGCGTCTTTTTTATTTTTTCTCACTCATTGAATTTTATAATTTCTTATATTTCCCACTCTTTGAATTGTATCCTTTTTTATTTTTTCTCACTCTTTGAATTTTATCCCTTTTTATTTTTTCTCAATCTTTGAATTTAATCCCTTTTTATTTTTTCGCACGCTTTCATTATTATCGTTTGTCTCCCTCTCTTTTATCCTTTTCTGCTTCTCTCTCTTTGAATTTAACCTTTTTTTCTTTCTCTCTCTCTCTCTCTCTTTGAATTGTGTGCTTTTTCTCTCTTTGGATTTTATCCCTTTTTCTTTCCCTCTCTGTTTCTCTATTAAAATTTCTCTCTTTATGGATTTCTCACTCTTTCTCCCTGTATGGTTTCTCTCTCGTTCTCTCTTTATGGGTTTCTCACTCTTTCTCCCTGTATGGTTTCTCTCTCGTTCTCTCTTTATGGGTTTCTCACTCTTTCTCTCTTTATAGTTTTCTCTCTCGTTCTCTCTTTATGGGTTTCTCACTCTTTCTCTCTTTATGTTTTTCTCTCTCTTTCTCTCTTTATGCTTTTCTCTCTTTCTATCTTTTTTCTTTTCTCTCTCTTTCTCTCTTTATGCTTTTCTCTCTTTCTGTCTTTTTAAGCTTTTCTCTCTTTTTGAATTTTATCCTTTGTTCTCTCTCTCTCTCTCTCTCTCTCTGGATTTTATCCTTTTTCTTTTTTTTCCGTCTATCTCTTCTCATTATATCCTATTTATTTTCGTACTGTCTCCTTCTTTTTGCATTTGCTCTCTTTCATCCTTTCTCACTCTTCTCTCTTCGCACTTTCCCCGTTTTTATTCCTTTCCTCCTTTTTCCATTTAAATTTCCCCCCGTCAACTTAATAGTCGTACATATTCTCTCACTACTCTTCTCCGTCCATCTCTTACTACACATTTGCATCAATTTCCAGGTCCCTCTGTCCTCCGAGACCCGAGACTCCCACAATACCTCATTCTGTCCTTTCTGCCCGCTCCTTCACTCCCCTCTTAAATGCTTTCACTCCTTCCCTCTCCCTTTAATTCCGGCATTCCACTCCCCAAGTTTTCCATTACCCTTCCGGATCCCCCCCCCCAAAAAACACATATCACACACTCCCCGAAAAATTAACATTCACTCCACTTTCACAATCCCAGACGAAATGTTTCCATTTCCTCTCTTCCGTACAGAGTAATTCCCCCGAAAAAGGTAGGGGAAATTTCCTTACTGTACTGGGTATTTGCACTATTTATATTCGCCCCTCCTTTCCTCCTAACTGCTAAGACAAGAAGGAGAGTTATGAGTGTTTCAGGGAAATTAGAAAATTTACCGTAAATTAATGATCTCAGCCCAAGACATGTGTGCGTGTCTGTCTTATTGTGGAGACAGGCATACACTCATAAGTATATATTATGTATGCATATGTACATATATATAGGTATATCCGTATTTAGCTCTTAAACTAGGTATTTACACACTCGTCACGTCCCTTCCTAGTGCATGCACCAGATTGTCTTGGGGAAGTTCTCACATGCATAAGTAGGGCAGAGAGTTTACCTAAAGAATATAATGTATTTATTACGTACATATGCCTTTCGAAGCACGTGCGAGTATTACCGATAATACATGTGGCCTGCAATGCTGGTGGTCCTTCTGGAAAGAAAGCCTTCTGTTTTCCTCCCCGGGAAATGTCTCGAAACGGGACTTTGACTTGTTAAAAGGAAAAGATGTAGCATAGTACATGTGTTTAGGTACATATAAGTACACTGAAAATGTTGTATGGGAGTGTATCAGTTTTTAGGGGGTTGGTCTATAGTGTTTTTTGGTAGTTGGGCATATACCCGCATGTCTCTGGGGGTGTGCAATTTACCAATTAAGTTAACTACAGGAAAATGGAGGGGAATTATTGGGGGAGATTATCTTGTGGACAAATCCTGGGAAGGTTTATTTTAAACATGGATACCAATTTATTTTTACATTGATAATTCCCTTTCAATGTGTGTATTTGTTATTACGGGCTAATTTGACGTATTAAAAGATGGGACAATTTCGGGGTTTGTATGAGCAATTGCGTATTTTACGGATTGGGGTAATTGTCAAAATGAATGGAAGGGAAGGGAATTCATTTTAAAAGGTTTAAAAATTGTCAAATAAAATTAAATGAATTTAAAAAAGTAGGGAAATACATTATACACATTAATAAAATAAATTACAAGACAAATTAATTAATCAAAATAAGCAAATTTAAAAAGGGATACAAAATAACAATCTAAAAATTGTAAAAAATAATGAAACAATTTTTTTACATTGTAAAATGAATTAAATAAAATAGTAAAACCAATTACGAAAAAATCATATAGGGAATTTGACAAAATAATAAAATAAATTAATCAAATAAACAAATTTAACAAAATAATAAAACGAATTAATCAAATAATCAAATTTAACAAAATAATAAAATGAATTAATCAAATAATCAAAAAAAAAACGAATAAAATAAAAACAGAATCGAAAAATTGTAAAAAAAATAATTAAACAATGTTTTTTAAATTGTAAAATAATTTAACAAAATGAATTACGAAAAAATAATAAGATGAAGTACAAATAAATCATAAAATCAGTTAAACAAAATTAATAAAACGAATTAAACAAAATAATCAAATTTGAGAAAGACCAATAAAAAGAATTACGTACAATGTATGTACATTACATGTATTGATATTGTCCCTTTTAAAAAAAGTGGAAAAAAGAGATGAAAATGAGTAGGCAAAACATTGTCTCTTTTTCTGCAATAAAAACGGCACTTGGGAGCAGAAATTGCTTTAACCCATTACTTGGCAGCCCTTCGAACCTAATTTTAGTGGGATCCTTGTTTTTTTTTTTTACAATTCCCAGTAATTAATTTAATGAAGAACTGGATTGAATGAAGGCCTACACAGTTCCTTGGTATTTCCCCCAATTAGTGACTTAACACATCAAGCGAAATTCGTTTTTTTTCTACCCATTTCATTTTACTTTCTATTTATCCATAAAAATGTGTTTACGACTCCTCTAACACAGCTCCTTTTTCCCCAAAAGAAACTGTTTTTTTTCTAGGGGTACTTTATATACTTGTGATGACGTGCATATATGGACTGCATACAAAAGGGATGGCCGTAGTCAATTATGGGAGGAAAACGTTTAATTTCCAATTTTATTATTATATGGTGAGCAAATAAAAATAAGGGGGATAAAAGAGGGCATCCCCCTTTTAAGTTCATTTTATGACAGTCACCCCCATGCCTTTATTAGTGTGACGTTCCTATTAAGAAGAGGAGCATGTTACACTGTAGAAACATACGATACGGATTCTGGGGGAGATTGAATTTTTATTCTTGCATGTGACAAAAACAACTCACACCCTTTTCGAGGCTGTTGTACTAACAATGTCTGTCTGCTTTAGTGCCCGGTCACTGTATGAATGCATACATGTGCATTTTTGGATGAAAACAAAAGTGATCGGAAGATTTGGCCAAATTGTTTTGGCTCTTTACTCCTTTTTGTTGTCCGATCTTTCTCGCTCCTTCTCTGCTTTAATTTTTGTCTTTATCTCTCTGTTCCTCTGTTTTTCTCTCATTTCCAGAAGTCCACTTTTTCTGTTATTCTCTCTCACTTTCCCTCTTTATTTTTTCTCTTTCTCCTTCTCTTTCCTTGTATTGGCATTTCTCCCACTTGTGCTCTTTTTAACTAACTTCCCCTCTTATTCTTCTTTCTCCATTTCTCTCCTCATTTGTCTCGCTTTTCCTCCAGTTTTTCTTTCTCTCAGCATTTGTCTCGCTTTTCCTCCAATTCTTCTTTCTCTCATCATTTGTCTCGCTTTTCCTCCAATTTTTCTTTCTCTCATCATTTGTCTCTCTTTTCCTCCAATTTTTCTTTCTCTCATCATTTGTCTCTCTTTTCCTCCAATTTTTCTTTCTCCATTTCTCTCCTTATTTATCCTTTATCTCGACAATCCTCATCTCTCTTTCTCTCACGTTCAATCGTTTTTTGTTTCTATATTCATTATCTTCTTTTTTCTCTTTGTCTGTCCCAGTTCTCTCTTTTTTTTCTGTCCCTTTTTCCTTAATTTCTTCTCCCACTTTCACTATTTTGCTGTCTCAACGTTCTTTTTTCAGCCATATTTTCCAGTTTCCATATTTCTCCATACTTTTGCCGTATTTTTTCCATATATTTCCATTCTTCCATATTTTCTCGGTATTTTTCCATATTTTTTCTTCTCTTTTTCGTCTCCATTTTTCCCTATTTTTATCTCTCTTTCACTTGCCTATTCCTTGCGTCGTTTCTCTTATTCTGAGATTCCACCTCGGTCCCTTCCTTTATTTCAAAAATTAATTTCATAGATCATAACCTTCCTTAACTTTCTTTGATTCCTGCTGTACCCTTATCGTTAACCATTTCCCACCCCCTTTCTCCATTCTGATTTTCACTAATTGAATTTAAATCATATGTCAAGCCAAATATTTTCTGACTCTTGACGGCTCAATGTACAGAGGTTAAAATGAGCATTTTTAAGGGAAATAAATGAGAATGCTGTTTTACATGTATTTACATATTCTGTAGCCATGCATAGGTATGTACCTATACCGCCATACGTATATATTTAGTAGTGGAAAGATTGGACGTATATGTATACATATATACATATATGAACCTGTCACGAGTCCGAGCGTTTTTTCAGCCATTGTGGTTATCTTTTATTTCCACTCGCCATTATTCCCACACGGCCATTGTGGGTGGGGGCCCGAAGGAGATAAGGCCGTCCTGTGGACACCCTCCATTTAATCCGCTGGGATTGTTTCTTATACATATAAAATATATATCCTGACCACTTTATATATGCACATGCAATTCCCATATCCGCCAAGGATTTGCAATGTCTGGGTACATTTAATGGAATTCTGTCCCTGATTTCCTCGGTCCACTGCTTTTTATTGGTATTCATACGTACTTTATTTAGTTTTTTAACCAGATTCATTCTCTTGTGCATACATTTTTTTCTGCTTCGTTAAAAACAAGTCTTCTAAATTTCTTTATGGCAACAATGGTAAATATGTGGATCACATTTGGATGGTGACAATCGTGTTTTTTCTCCCGCGCACTTCTGGAGTTCACCATACTGCGGCCGCGGCGCTGTACATCCAGGAAATTCGAATTACTGGGTGGCATGAGAGCCAGAATAATCCGGGAGAATGCATTCAAATGTCCGTACGGAATATGAGTATGAAAAACGTCGACTTTAGTAGAAAGAAATTGAATTATGTGGTCGTGATAAGGTGGACCGTCTGAATCCGGTTTTTTTCTATCTTTTTTTCATGGATTTAGAGAATTTGGGACAAGCCGGGGGCCGGGTGTAACCCAGGTTTTGAAAGGATTTTCGAGGGAGAGAATTGAGAGGATGCCGGGGGGATTTAAACGGAAAATGAGTGAGTGGGAAGAATCAGAGATCATACAATAAAGCCGCGATTGCGTGAGGCAACATAGGGAGCGGTGAGTATAGAAAATGGTAAAAGAGTGTGGTGCTCGGGTAGAGCAAATAAATAAAAGGAAGGAATAGAAAAAAAGTAAGGAAAAATATGGGAGAGAGAGAAAAAGAAGAAATATAAAGTCAGAATAAGAAAGAGACATATAAGATACAAAGAATGGCAAAGGGGAAAATAGGCAGTCGAAAGGAAAAGGAAGTTAAAGAAAGAAACAGAGAGAGAGAGAGTAGAAAGGAAACGAGGGACATCATATACAATGAGGAATGGAGACAAATTAGAAATTTAAAGGGAAAGACAAGTACAGGAAAATATAGGCTGCAAGAGAAAAGGAGGCAAAGCACAGAGAAAGGGAAATAGAGAAAGAATTCACCGGAGAAAGAGAAAAGGGAAGGAAATATCATGGAGAAAGAGAAGGAACATATCATGGAGAAGTGGATGCACATGCAGGACATAAATATGGAGAACGTGAAAGGGAGAAGGAAAATGAAGGCGAATTTAAGAGAGAAAAGAAACAGGAGAATTTCAAACGGAGAACAAATTAAAGGGAGAAAGTGGAAAAACTAAAGAAATATAGATGAGAAAGGAATGGAGATAATAAATAGAGGAGACAGTGACAGCATAAGGGAGATAGGTAAAAGACAAAAAGGAAAAAACAAAGAAAAGAAGAGTAAGATGGAGTGACAACAAATTATATATGAATAGATACACAATTAGGGGGGAAATCAGCGACATGGACAGAGAGACAGAGAGAGACTCACAGACAGAGACGGGGAGAGAGGAACAGACAGAGAGAGAGAGGGGCAGAGACACAAACAGGGAGATGTAGAGAGAGAGAAAGAGACAGAAATGCAGAGCGAGAGAAAGAGATAGAGATGTAGAGAGAGAAAGAGCGAGTGATGTAGAGAGAGAGAAAGAGAGAGAGAGGGAAAGAGTAAGAGAGAGAGATGTAGAGAGAGGGAAATAGTTAGAGAGGGATGTAGAGAGAGAAAGAGTTAGAGAGAGAGAAAGAGAGTTGGAGTGAAAAAGAGAAAGATATGGAGAGAGAAAGGGAGAGAGAGAGAGAGAGAGAGAGAGAGAGGAAGTAGGAGACTCGGGAGGCTGAGGAAGAGCGGGTGGGTTGGAGTCACATCATGTGGTCGGACATTAGCAACGGTGGAAATACTGAGGTGGTGATAGTGATGAGTAAAGTTTCAATGGTTGACAATGCGGGTGGGCCCTTCATCATCTCATAGAAATTATTATTTATGGCTTGCCTCAGAAAAACTCATCATCATCATGAGCATCATCTCTCTCTCTCTTTCTCTCTCTTTCTCTCTCTCGTTTCTCTCTCCCTTCGAAGTCAACCCACAGTTCCCCAGAAGTTCATTCTGTAAACTCTCTATCTTCCCCATTATACTCCTCCGGATCATTTTCTCCCTCATTCTCTTTCTCTTTCTCTCTCTCTCTCTTTCTCTCTCCTGCATAACTTTTGCCATACCACATTACTACGTGCATCCACCGACAGACACACATTTCGTGCGATTTCCGACTTGGGAAAGAAAGAGGGGGAGAGAGAGAGAGAGAGAGAGAGAGCAGAAGAGATAGAAGGGAAAGTGGGAATTGGAATGAAGCCGAAAACCACATTTTCCAGAAACATACATTTATATAGAGATGAGTGAATGAATGAATGAACGGCCTTCTCTCTTTACGTACTATGGCGTGTGGAAGTAAATCTGAGAGAGTAAAAAGCATCCCTTTCCCCTCGCACTTTTCTTATGCATAGAGAGATATGTCCCTTCATTTATATTCCTTATATGCGGGCTCTACTATTTCCGCTACAAAAGATTATCATTATATATTGTTGGGGCAAAAAAGTATTAGTGCATAAATGTCTGTTGGAAATAAAGGCTTTCTATATGCTGGTGAATGAGGAGAGAGAGAGACTCCACAAATCTATCATGTGGAGGGATTCACATGAATTAAATCTATATATTCCATTTCCTTAATGATGAGAAGCTCCACTGCATTTTCGGAGTGGCACGTTCTGCCTTTCTCTCTCTCATTCTCTCTCTTTCTCTCTCTTTCTCTCTCATTCTCTCATTCTCTCTCATTCTCTCTCATTCTCTCTCATTCTCTCTCATTCTCTCTCTTTCTCTCTCTCATTCTCTCTCTGTCTCTCTCTTTCTCTCTGTCTCTCTCTTTCTCTCTGTCTCTCTCTTTCTCTCTCTTTCTCTCTCTCATTCTCTCTCCTTTTTCTCTGTTCTCCCTCATTTCCTCGACTCTTTCGGACTCTTCTCTTCCGGGTTCTTTTTTGGGTGTTTAAAACAAAAAATGATAATAATTCAATTTTGGCACTTCCAAAAATTAAGCAGTTCTTTTCGCACTCTTTCGAGTCGGGACTTTCCACTTCCTTTTGTCATATTAGTCCTTCATCTCTTCCTCACTGCTTCGTTACTTTCTTATAGAAGTTTCTTGAAAAGTTTTTTTTTGACGATTAGTTTTCCTTTTGTCCTTTGTTTTCACCGTAGAAATGAAATTTTTGAAAATTTCCCGCATCCCACTGTCGTCATTTTGCCCACGAGTTCGCTTCTCAATTCTAGCTTTTTCCATTCATTTTTTTCTAAATTGGGGTCTCTTATATTTTCGTTTTCTAAAACCCTGCCTCAGTTTTTCTGGTTATGAAAATAATAATTTGTAGTAATTTCCCTTACTACACAATATATCATACTCATTATTAAATAATCTAAATAAATAAATAAATAAATAAATAAATAATATTTACGTGCATTTTCCCCATGTACATGTATATGTTTGCCGTTATGAATGCTTTAATTTTGTGATTAAAATTTTGCATGTCATTAATTTTTGTACTAGCCCTTTTGCGACTTTCTTGCAGCCCTCCGTTTCCGTTACACCCTGTATGCCTTTTGTAAATTGCTGGATTTCCATTGCAAACGGACTTTATATTCCAGGCAAATAAAAATGCAGTTACTCCTGGAGCCAAGTGGAATAATTCACATCCAAAAGAGCCCTTCGATATTTTTCCCACCACGTTCCATCCCAGACAGGTAACATGCCAAAGACATTTACCGGGAAGGAATTTTAAAGTAAGAAAAAAGCGTACATACAAAAAAAACTACATTTGTATTGACTATATATGATATACCGTACTTAAAAGGGAGCATACATACATACACGTAGCTATAGGAAGTATTACCTTAATCGTAATGTTCCAGGAACTACTCATCCATCACGGGGGTTGAAGTAAATGGTCAGTAAAAATTCAAGGGATGACCAGCACATTCCTCTCACTTTATACGAATGTAAAGTTTTTCCCTTAAAAAAAATATTATTAACTCTCGCACCAATAAGTCACCCGAAGATGGATGGTCACTCCTTCCTTTTTACAAATCCCCATTTTGTTTGGGAACACACTTTAACACACTGGACTTTACCATATAGAAATAAACTTCACAAAAAAAAAAGTTTTTCTCCTCCCCTATGTATGTATATCTTCTGAAAGGACCAAAATTTTGGTCATCCAGTAAAAGTGTAACTGTCAATAAAATGTGGAGGACCACTTAAAACAGTGTGTCATCTTTGAATAGGAGATGTTCTGGACGGGATAAATGGGAGAGTTCTCCTGAATTTTTTTGCGGGATTCCCTCTGCGGAGACTCTTGCTGGGTTTTCAGGGAAATAGGAATTCTGATGATCGTAATTTTTCTTTTGGGAAAAATTGATATTTCTCTCTCTGCATGGATGCTTTTCCAGTTAAAGTGAAACGGAGGAGGTGAAAACACCAGTTTTTTCCACTTCGAATCAATTGACTTGTTCTAGGCGACCGTCCAAATCTCTGGGTATTTTTATTTCTCTATCATTTTTTCTTTCCTTTGCTCTTTTGTCGCACTCTTTCTTTATTTTTTCTCTCTTTTATCGCACTCTTTTTTTCTCTCTTTTGTCGCACTCTTTCTCTCTTTTTCTCTGTTATCGCACTCTTTCTTTATTTTTTTCTCTTTTATCGCACTCTTTCTTTTTTCCTCTCAGTCTTGTCTCTTTTTAATCTTTTTTTGCTCTGTTTCGACTCTTTTTGATCTTTTTTTCCTCTCAGGTTTGTCTCTTTTTTTCCACACTTTCTCTCTTCTTTTTTCTCTGATCTCTTTCTTATATCTTTTTTCTTACTATTTAGATTCTTGCACTCTCTGTCTTTTTTTGTCTCTCTGTATCTTCTATTTTTTTTGTTTCTCCGTCTCGTTTTTTTGTCTCCAATTATTTTTTTGTCTTTCCGTCTGTTCAATATTTTGTATCTTTGATAATTTTTTGTCTCTCTTTCTCCGTAATCTTGGTTTCTTTTCGTATATTTTGACACTGATTTTCTGGATTTTTTATATCTTTTTTCAATTATTTGTCTCTTTTACTCACGTTGTTGTCTTTTGTGCTTCCATTTTTTGTATCTCTTGCTTTTTCTGTCTGTTTCTCTCTATTTTTCCCTCCCTTCCTCTAGTTTGCTCTTTCTTTCCTCTACCTCGATTGTGAAACGATTGGCAGGTCAACCCTGTACATAAATTTTATGAATAACTCCCATACATCTTGGTAATGATCCGAAAAGGCTCACTTTGTCTCGATCCCTTCCCACATATTCTATTTCGTCTCTTTCTCTCTCTCTCTCTCTGGGTATAAATCCAATGGGTTTCTCCTTCCTTTACATTTTCTTGGAATGGAAGGGACTAATGTTCTCAAGTAGTAATCGTATATAGGAGGATGTAGTACAGCACTAATTTGTGAGGCACAACCTTGTCATTGATTCAAGGTTGGTCATAAGGCAAGGGATTTTCAGATTTGCCGTATGCACTAATATACACTGTAGACAGGTGGATCAAATACATATCCTGTACGAGAGTACGCACATTCACACTGGGAGAGATTTATTAATTTAGGTAACACAACGGGGTAATAATTGTTCACTCCCGACCACTTGAGAAATAAATGTGCAAACATTAAAAATTAAAATAGGGAGGGGGAATTATCCACAGATTTATTACCACTCCCTAATGCCTTTTGGATGGATTTACATGAGGCATTTACTATACATGTGTGTATGCAGATGGAACACAAATCTGATTGTTTATTATGCCCTATAAATGTCAGAGGCAGGGGGATTTCAGTGGGAACAAAATATTCTGAGGCTTGTGTGCTAATTACAATTTGTTTCTCTAGTTTGCACTAGTAGGCAGGAGATTGTGTTGTTTTCTTTCCAGAAAGTTCTATTTGTTTGTCTCTTCATTATTTTTCTCTTTTCTTTTCTTTTTAGCTCTCTCCTTCTCTCAATGTTTTTCTTCTATTTTCTCTCCCTCGATGTTTTTCTCATATTTTCTCCCTCTCACTCTTTCTTATTGATATTTTTCTTTTCGTCGATCTTTTCACTTTTCTATTGTTGTCTCTTCAATATTTTTTTCTTGTATTTTTTCTTTCTCCCTTTTCTATTTTCCTTCTCCTTACTTTTCTTTTTTCGGTTCTTTATCTATTTTTTCTCTCCTTTCCCTTTTGTTCGTTTCTTTTTCCTTTCCTTCTCTCTTCACTTTTTCCCTTTTTTAATCTCCTTTTTCCTTTCTTTCTCTCTTCACTTTTTTCCTTTTTTTAATCTCCCTTATTCTTTCTTTCGCTCTTCACTTTTACCCTTTTTTTAATCTCCCTTTTCCTATCTTTCGCTCTTCACTTTTTTTCTTTTTTTAATCTGCTTTTTCTTCTCTTGAGTTGTTTCCTTTTTTTAATCTCCTTTTTCTTCTCTTGAGTTGTGTCCTTGTTTATCCTGCTTTTTCTTCTCTTTTGAATTTTTTGCCTTTTCTTATCCCCCTTTTTCTTCTCTTTTGAGTTTTTTGCCTTTTGTTATTCTCCTTTTTCTTCTCTTTTGAGTTATTTTCCTTTTCTTATTCTCCTTTCCCTTTTTATTTTCTCTCTCCTTTTTTTCTGTTTTCTTTGTGTTTTCTCCTCTTTTCTCTTCTTTCTATTCCCTTACCTTGCCCCTTGTCCCTCTTGTAACTCTCACAATCTCTCTCGGCTTCCCTCTCCCATCCCTTCCGTCATCGCACCCCTCGCCTCCCCCAATTGTCCAGGCACACGGGATTGGAAAGTCAAAAATAGCACTGGTTATACCCACACGAGAAAGGAATAGTAAAAGTGGACTCACAATAATATATTTCTTTTTTTTGGGGGGGGGGGGAAGATAGTATAATATTGTAATAAATATAAAGCACTACACAAAACATTCCAAACAACACTTGAGGTCACTAGAGAGACAGAGCAGACAAATACATGATATATAATAGACAAGGGGAGAGAAATCCACCGTTGAGGATAAAGGAAGGGGTCCTCCACTTGAATTTCATGTACTGCCTGGCAAGGACACACTCGAAATACTTGTGGGGGATTATTTTTGGTATGATTATTCCGTGTAGTTAAGTACAGTGGGTAGTTGGTTGCCTCTACAAAAGTTCTTACAAAAAATTGCTGTTTGTCATACGGGAACCAAAAAATCCACTGGTTATGGAAAGGACCCTTGACGGAGGGTAGTAATTTCTTTATGGGACGATGTCCGTAGGAGAACACTCACTTGGTACTTAACAAATAGTTTTCCATGGAATACTTGACTTTATATGTGAATACGGATGGTGAGGAGTGAATTTTTGAAGTTCCACCCACTCCTGCTTCCCTTCTCGGGTTTCCTATACACTTTTTAAGCTGGTTGTATAATCTCCCTGTGTTGCGGTCACTGTCCTAATCCGGCGGGGTTTTTCCTCTGCTTTACTTAAATGGCTTTTAGACACTGTTTTTTCCTTTTTCTCTTTTTCCGTTGATCTCTCTCTCCCTTGTTCTACTTTTTTCTCCCGGTTTTCCTAATCTTCCTCTCTTGCTCTGTTTTTGTCTCTATGTGTTTTTTCTCTGTCTTGCTGTATTCTTTGTCTCTTTATATTGTTTACTCACTTTTTTGCTATATTTTCTCTTTTTTTCGCTGTTTTTCCTTGTCCTTTTTGCTCTACTTTCTCTCTCTCTCTCTTTCGCTGTTTTTCGTTCTATTTTTTGCTCCGTTTTCTCTCTCTCTCTCTCTCTCTTTCTCTATTTTCTTTCGCTCCAACTGTTGTTCTATTTTTTCTCTCACTGTCTCTATTTTTAATCTCTCTCTCTCACTTCCCCTAATTTGTTCTCTCTCTCTCTCTCTCTCTCTTGCTTTATTTTCTCTCTCTTTTTCTTGCTATATTTTTTTTTCTCTCTCTCTCTTGCTTTATTTTCTCTCTCTTTTTCTTGCTTTATTTTTTTTCTCTCTCTCTTTCTTGCTTTATTTTTTTTCTCTCTCTCTTTCTTGCTTTATTTTTTCTCTCTCTTGCTTTATTTTTCCTCTCTCTTTTTGCTTTATTTTTTCTCTCTCTCTCTTTCTTTATTTTTTCTCTCTCTCTTGCTTTATTTTTTCTCTCTCTCTTGCTTTATTTTTTCTCTCTCTCTTGCTTTATTTTTGCTCTCTCTCTTGCTTTATTTTTGCTCTCTCTCTTGCTTTATTTTTCCTCTCTCTCTCTTTTTGCTTTATTTTTCCTCTCTCTCTCTTTCTTGCTTTATTTTTCCTCTCTCTCTTTCTTTATTTTTCCTCTCTCTCTCTTTCTTTATTTTTTCTCTCTCTCTCTTGCTTTATTTTCCCCCCTCTTTTTCAATTCCCATGCCCCGTTTTTGCTCTACTTTTCTCGCTTTCGTTTTCCAGCTAAATTGTTCTCTGCTTTTCCATTTTCTTTCTCTTTCTCTGCTTTTCTCCCTTTATTTCTCTCAGTCCCTTTTTTTCTGTTTCTGTCTCTTTCGTTGTTTAATCTTCTTTTCATTACTTTAAGTAATATTTACTTTGATTTTTATTTTCAGCTACAGCGATTTTTGTCTCTCTCCTTCTTTCCATGTTTTTCTTGGAAGTAATATTTCTTTCTAATTTTCAGTTTACGTTTTCTCCCATTTTCTCTTTATTTTACTCTTCTTGTTGCTCCTTATTTGCTGTCCCTCGTTCTCTGTATATTCTCTTCGGGAGTGTCCTCCTTCTTCCTTCTATTTTGTTCTCCCTCTTTCCCTGTTTCTGTCTCCTCTTTTTTCAAAATTTTTCCAACAATTCCAGGGGTATTTTGTGACTGTCGCCTCCTAGTCCCCTCTTTATATATACCCCCGTCCCGGCCTCTCGAATTCCCCTTCCACCCTCAAAACCGCGCTCTGTCAAGGAGACTGGAAAAAAACGGAAAAGTGATACTTGAAGGGTAAAAAAAACTAAATTTCACGGTTGATGAAATTCCCTTCTTCCTCCACCCTGAAATATATTTTTTTTTCGGATTTTGTTCCCAAAAAAACAACCGCCTCCTCCCGAATGGGCGGGGAATTATTTTGTTCCCCTTCCCTTCCCCTCCCACTTGAATTGTATACACAATGGAGGAATACCAGAAACGTATGTATACCCAGGCACAATGAACAAAGAGCCCAGAACAAGTGTAACAATGTGGAAATTGTCACGGTCACAAAAGGATTTTTTTTACTTTATATTTGTGGTGTGAAGGAGCTCGTGGCACTTGCCCTTGGATAAATTCCAGAAATTTTCAAAGCTCCATCCAAAGACCCACTGGAATTGTGTAGTGGCACTTTAAAACACGGGAACTATCACTCACAATTTTTCCCCATTTGTTTCGAAACTTTTTGGAAATTTTTTAGGGGAACACCATGGGATTTTTGAAGCCTCTTTCCAAGGTCTGTTATAGGAAAAAGGAGATACTACACTAAAACAAAGGCACCATACAATGAAAAAACAAAAGGTTTCAATTACACCCGCGAGACCAGAAACACTTCATGAGTATAGAAAGGCAAAATGTTGTAAAAGAAATTTACACAGAGATCTACATACTAAATTGAGAGAAGCTTGTTCGACGTGGGAAAGCTCTGAGTGGGACCCACACAGTCCGAGACCAGAAAAGGGAATAAATAATGAGATAGCAAAATATTGTTGCTCTTTGGAAATTTTTCTCCTCTTTTTCTCTGTATTTTTATCTTTTCAAACCTTTTCACATTACACGCAAGTTGAAGGATTTTTTTTTATTATTGGGAGTTTCTTTCTCACACACTTTTCTATGAAGACATGCACACCCTATTTTTTGTATGAGTGCAAATATTTTTTTCACTTGCACTTATCTTGATTTTTTTTTACTGGGTACAAGTTCAAGAAAATGTAGGCGGATTTGCGGGGAAATTGCGAAAGAAGGGACTTATGGAAATTATGTGGGGACGTGCAGGCGAGTGGAGAGTCGTTTACTAAACAATGATAATTATTTTAATCCCCCACAAGAGAGGCGATGGGGTGACTACTGTGTGCTATTAACACTGCGTCAGTACTACGGCGGTTGTCAGTGCGCTGCTGATTCAATCAAGCAAACCAAAATACAAACAAAAAGTGTAGAGACAGTGTCGTCTTTCCTGGGATGAAGCACGCACATGAACAAATATTCCTTCTCTCTTTCTCTCTCTCGTTTCTCTTTGCCACTTTCAGTTTTTGTCTCTCTTTTTCATTCCCACTTTTTTATCTGTCATCATTTTCCCTTTTATTTTTTCCCTCTTTCCCCCTTATTTAACTTGTTCTCTCACTCTTGCCCTCTCCTTATCTGAATTATTCTCGCACTTTTTCTCTCTCAATTTGGCTCTTTTTTCCTACTTTTCTCTCTCAAGTATTTCCCTGTTTTCATCTCTCTCAATTTTTCTTTGTTTCTCTCGATTTCCCTCTCTCAATTATTTTTCTCTCAATTTTTCTTTGTTTCTCTCGATTTCCCTCTCTTAATTATTTTTCTCTCTAATTTTCTTTCTATCGCTCGATTTCCCTCTCTTAATTATTTTTCTCTCATTCTTTCTTTTTTTCTCTCCATTCCCTCTCTCAATTATTTTTCTTCCTCCTCTCAATTTCTCGCTGTCAATTATTTTTTCTCTTTCTCTCAATTCTTCTCTCTTAATTTCTATTTCTTTTTCCCGCGTTTTTTCTCTCTTTAGTTTTCTTTATTATTCGCTCTCATTGTTTCCTTTGTCTCTCAATTTCTCCCTCTCAATTAATTTTCGCTCATTCCCTCAATTTCTCTCTCTCAATTATTTTTGTCTCTTTCTCTCAATTTCTCTCTCTCAATTCTGTTTCTCTCCTTCTCTGAATTTCTCGCGCTCAATTATTTCTCTCTTTCTCATGATTTCCCAAGTTGCCTCAAATATTCTCTTTGTCTGAATTTTCCTCCCTTCCTGTCGACGTTTTTCATTTACTCTGTTTTTCTGCCTCTTTGTCACTTTCTTTGTTAAATACTTCCCTCTGCCGTTTCATATTTCCTCTGTGGCTTTTTTTATTCTTACTCCTCTGTTGTCTTGTCTTTCCTTTTCCTTCTCCTTCTTTTTCACATTTTCTCTTATTTTTCTCTCATTTTCTGCCTTTCTCTCTCTTTTTCAGCTATATTTAAATGATGATTACACGCCTCTGATTTCCTTTGTTTTCTCTCTTGCGGTATTTTTTCGTTCTGTCTCACTTTTTCTCTCCGTCTCCTTTGCTCCCCTCTCTAACCTTTTAGTCCTCCCTCGATCCTTCTGTGGCTTTCCAACCGTTTATTTCTCACTGTTACAATATCTCTTTCTCACAATCTCTCTTTTGCTGCCTGTCTCACAATTGCCGGCAAAACGAAGCACCTCCATTTGTGAAGGATCCTTATCTCTATGTGTGTCGGCAGTTTCCTCGCCTTATTTAATGGAAAATCTCTCTTGCTGTCTTTCTCTCTCTTTCTCTCTCTCTCTCTCTACTCTCGCTCTTCATAAAACTCCACAGCCCCTTCATTTGAACCGAATGTATACATATGTATACATATACATAAGTCATACCCCAGTAGTAATTGCGACTGACAGTGTCTGCAAAGGGAAAACATAGTGTTTTTGTCTCATAATGTACACAAAAAAAAAGGATTTCGGTCTTGCCATATTTTGTTTCTCTTTCACTTCTTATCTCCATCCCCTCCGTCGTCCCCTCCTCCAAAATCTCTCGCCAGCTCATGAACATACCATTATAAAAAAGGGAACCAGGAAAAAATGGATGCTGTAAAAAAAAAACATTGGGAAATCATGTGTAGACGGTGACGCTACCCATATTTTTGAACTTGAGACGTTTCTCATAACTCTTCCCCATAAGGAAATTATTTTTAGAAAAATAACGTAAATATAAAATATTAAAAAGAAATATCATTCTTCATATTATTAATTTCATACTACGAAAACGAAAGAATATGATGACACTCTATTTTTCTGGAAAGCCTGGATAAGAAGCATTAAAAACGGACGTAGATCCCGGGACATACTTTCTGAAAACATTTTATTACCTATTTTGTCTTGGGAGAACAAATATTAAGGATAATTACATAAAATAATTAAACATTCCCCCCTCTTAAATTATGTTAATAGCCACTAACATGCAGATAGCATAATAGTTGGAAGGGTTTAAAAAGGGAAAAAGTGATATTTTTTTTATCCGAAGAACGTCTGGCCATTGATGCATCTACGACGCCATTTTAATTGTTAGTGATGAGAACAATTAAGTACAGACATCCGGTTGTACACAGACGTCACAACAATTCACTGAGGCGGCATTTTGCGTAATAATATCACTGGAAGCATCACACACAACATACTTGTATTTTTGTATGTATTTTTGTACTGTCTCTTTTGTTAAGGATGGGAAAATAAAGGGAATTGCAGGGAACATGAGAAAAAAATCTTAATTATTATCCGTAATAGTTATTTATGGTGAGAAAATTACCCCAACAACTCTCGCCCTGTCACTCTCAATTTCTCTCTATTCTTCCCTCTCAATTTCACTCTTTCTCTCGTCCTTCCTCGACCTTTTTAATTACGCTCTTTCCCATTTTTATCCCCTGCATTTCTCCCTGGAAGTTTCCCGTCTTTAACTTGTCAATATGTTCCATCATTTCATTTTATTTCTCATATTTTCCCAGTATGACCATCATTATATGTCAAAAGTCAAAGGCAAATCATGTGCATTCAATGATAACTATACATATGTATTAAATAAAAATAATTCTCACCGTTAAAAAAGCATTTGTCACTTCATGATGAATATGCACCAAAAGCTTTTCACACGGTACACATTATTAGGCATAATTTTAATGTCGTCCCACTCACACTAATATTGTTACAAGTATAATAAGTAGCCATTAAATATGAATCACCACCTCCGACCAAGCACAGACTACTATTTCCCCCTACAAGAATCAACTGTCACATGGGGAGGGGATGGAGTCATAAAAATAATGGGATTATGTCACTTTTTGTACGTGTGCATATGTATAACTATGTAAGTATATGTCTGGGTTGGACATTATGAAAAAAAACATCCTCTTGAACCCCCAGCAAATCATGTCATGTTAAATCAATCACATTTCATTACACACAAGAGAGAATGTGTAATTATACTGCCTACTTTTTATGACCCCTTTCCTCCCATGCAGTCCATGCATTGTACATAAGAAACACTTGTTGGCTCCTGTTGTTCCCCCATAACTATTCTTTTGCTCTATATTCGCGACATTTAGTAAATACCACTCTGCACATGTGTAATGCTTTTTTGTCCTATAAAGTTATTTTATTTATGTATGGTAGAAAATTTTTGCATAACGTATAGGTGTGTGTATGTAAATCTTGGGATTACAAGTGGCACATTTGTATACATACCTATTGGAATGCATGTGCAGTTTGTGGAAGGAGATTATAGAAGAGCAAGAGAGAGAGAAAGGATAAAATCAAGGAGACAGGAGAATATACAGTAAATCAGGGGCAAAAGAGACAAGAGAACGTGAAGAGAGAACGATGAAAGAGGGAGAAAATCAGAGAGAGAGAGAGACAAAGACAGAAGAAATAGCACAAAGAAGAAAGAGCGAGACACAGACGAAAGAGATAGAAACAAGAGAGAGAAAGAAAGAGAAACAGACGAAAGAGATAGAAGCAAGAGAGAGAAATGGAGAGACGTCGACGAAAGAGATAGAAGGAAGAGTGAGAAAGAGAAAGCACAGGGAAAAAGAGAAAGAAAACAGAGAATGACGAGAGAGATAGAAAGACAAGGAGAGTGAGAGGATGAAGAGCAAAAGAGAAAGGGAAAATCGAGAAGACAGAGAGAGAATCAAGTGATAGAAGAAAGGGAGAAAGAGAGATAACAAAGACAAACAGAGAGAGAAGAAAATGAGACAGAGAGAGAAGAAAGAGGGAAAGAGAGAAAAAGGAGATAGAAGAAAGAAAGAGAGAACAAAGAGATAGAAGAAAGAAAGAGAGAACAAAGAGAGAGAAGAAAGAGAGAAAGAGAGAACAAAGAAAGCAAAGAAAGAGAGAAAGAGAGAACAAAGAGAGAGAAGAAAGAGAGAAAGAGAGAACAAAGAGAGAGAAGAAAGAGAAAGAGAACGAAGAAAGATAGCGAAGAAAGGGAGAAAGAGAAAGAGAACGAAGAAAGATAGCGAAGAAAGGGAGAAAGAGAGAGACAAAGAGAGTTAAGATTTGAGGAGTTATTTAGAAAGACGAGATTAATAAAATGAGGCCAAGAGGAAGACTTTTGAATGAAAAATCCAAAGAGAAACGTGTCACACAAGAAAGGAAAGATTCGAGAGAAGAAGTATATGTACCTACATACATTTAAAACTGCTGGGAGATTGAGTGAGGGAGACATTCTTGGGTGGATTTCCGAACGTGTCTGACACTGGAAACAGAGATGGGAGGAGGGAGAGAGGCGCTCGTTAAAAACGGTGATTATTATCATCATTATTATTATGACTCTTCGACAAGTCTTTGTCTGCATGTGTGCAATGTATGTAATGTGTATTTGCTCCAACAATAACAACATGACATAAATAAGCAATAGTAATTGAATTTTTCCAATGTAAACACGAGCAGCTCTCCTTCGCTGTTGCGAGGCTTAGACAGAAAGCCTTCTTGCTCCTTCCTATAGGCTGTAGTATGTACTAGAATGTGCCTCTCATCTTGTCAGACATAATTCCACTTGTAACACAGTTTATCCCGAAGGCAAAAAGGGGTACCTAGTTTGAAAGGAAGAGAGAAAGAGAGAGAGAGAAATTTGGAATTGAAGTTATACCGTTAGAATGCCTGAAAAATTCCTTCACATATTAACACATACTGACAATAAGCCATGCTTAATATATATGTACATACAATACATATGTATATCTTACCCACACATTTCCCATGTGTAGGTGTCGTGTCAGTTGTCACGGGTTGACTTTAAACGGCTTGGAGTACACAGAGGATTGTATAGGAGAATTATATAAAGCCCAGACCAGAAAGGTGTCAAATGTCAGCCAGTTTAACTACTCATGACTTTTCAGCTGTTCTCTGTGAATGACAAGCAAACCTAATACTATTCACATCACACCATTGGATTTTTTTTGGAACTTCTCCCACCAAATATATTATATTGGTTATTTTTTATACATGCATCAATACACATTATAGTGTGTGTTCACACCAATCGGCAAAATCGGCTTAAATCCAGATATTTTAAATTCGAATTCCCCCCCCCCAAAACTCTCTATTATCACCCCAAAACTCTCCCTTTTTACTTGTATCTCGCGCTCCTTTCGTGTTTCTTTCGAATCATCTTTGTATGAAATATTTAGGTTATATACGGTCTTGGGAAATATTAAGTTAAAATATTGAGTAAAAACTTCCTCAAAAATCCCTCAAAAATCCTTCAAAAATCCTTCAAAAATTCCTGAAACTACATTTTTCTGATGAAATTAGCTTTTGCAGTTGAAAGAACAATAATTTCACTTATTTATTTACTACCATATTATTCCTCTTGAATTTGCAGGTTGACCTCAACCCGGTTTGACTCTCCGATTGGAAAAGCCAAGGAGTCAAATTCATGTAAATATTTCTGAGAACTCAAAAAGGAACGTGCGACGAGATTTTCAATTTTTTCCCTGCTATAATAATATGTAATAATTAGGATGTAATAATTTTGAATTGCAATTCGACGGAGGGAAGTTCAAACAGAAAATTGAGGAGTAAATCCTGGAGCATTATAAAGAGAAAAAGTGGAATAAAAGGACAAAGTAGCCCGTTTAGTATTGAGACAGAGAGCACGAGCCATGGGGAGAGATTTGAAACGGGAGAGGGTGAGTAAAAGAGAAGGCGAGTGAAGGGGAAGCTTTTGTGGAGAGATAAAAACGTTTTAAGGCTTCACACGTCCTTTTCGAGGGACCAAAGTCCCATATTTTTGAAATCCCTTTTTGACTAGACGAGTGTGTACTTGTCGCTACAATTAAAAGTTAAAACTAACGCCCACACGCAGGCATCAAAGGGTCAGACAAATAACGTCTCGGGCCGTCATTGTAGTCCTTGGATTGGCCCTTCGTGTACTTAATACGGCTAGAGTGAGAGAGACAGAGAGAGAGAGTGAAAGGGAGAGACAAGCAAAGGGAGAGTGGAAGGATTTTCTGTCAATGGAAGGATTAAAAGCGTCTTTCCGCTCCATTCCCTTATCTCTTGACAGTTTTCCTTTTACCATTGCGCTTCCCTGAGCACGAAGTATACAATCATGCAGAGGAGCTTTAATTCAATTCTTCTTCTGCAAGACTTTAGCCCGGGAACTGGATTTTTTAAATTCTCCTTTTCATCTTTTCTACCTTTTTTAAAAAAGAGAAGTCTTTAGATTTTTGTCTCTTTATTCCTGTCTTCTCTAATGTTCTTGCTCTTTTAGTGAGTTTTTATGACCGTCTTATTTCAGGTTCTATTTGGTAGCTCTGTTGTTTTCTTTCGTTTTCTCTCTCTTGCTCTCCGTTGTCTCTCTCTCTCTTCCTCACCATTTTTTCTCTATTTCTTTTCTCTTTCTTCTTCTTCGTTTTCTCTTTCTGACTCTTCATTTTCTCTCTTTCTTTTCTCTTTCTTCCCCTTCATTTTCTCTCTTTTCTCTTGCTTCTCCTTCAGTTTTTCACTTTCTTCCTCTTCGTTTGTTGTTTCTTTCTCTTCGTTTTCTCTCTTTATTTTCTATTTCTTCCTCTTCGCTTTCTCTCTTTCTTCCTCTTCGTTGTCTCTCTTTCTTCCTCTTCGTTGTCTCTCTTTCTTCCTCTTCGTTGTTTCTCTTTCTTCCTCTTCGTTGTCTCTCTTTCTTCCTCTTCGTTGTCTCTCTTTCTTTTCTCTGTCTTCCTCTTCGTTTTCCCTTTTTCTTCTTTGTCTGTCTTTCTTCCATGTTTCTCCCTATTTTCTCTCTCTCCCTCTTCGTTGTCTCTTTCTCTTTTATCGTCTCTCTTTCTCTCGTTTCGTGTATCTCTCTGTGTTTTTACTTCATATTCCCTTCAATTACTCATCTTCCTCTTTTTCCTCCTGACCTCTCTCTCCCTCTTTTAGCCACACTTTCCTTTATATAATTTCTGTCTGTATTTCATTCTCTCTTTCCATCGTTTTTCCCTTTTCCTCTCTCACATTCTTCGGTATCTTCTATTTCTCTAATCCTCTATTTCTCGTTTCACATCTCCCTTCTTACTCTTTCTCCCCTTAGTTTTTGCTCTCATCTTGTGATTTTTCTATCGTTCTTTTTTCTCTAGTTTATTTTTTCCTCGGAACCTTTCCATCTCTTGATCTCTTTATTTTTCACCTGATCTTCAACTTGGTCTGTCAAGCTTTCTTATTATCTCTATTTCTCTCTCTCTCTCTCTCTCTCTCTCTCGCTTTCTTCGTTCTCTATTTGTTGCTTTTCACTCTTTCTCCCCGGCCTTCATCGTCCCTTGGTAGAAACAAAAGGGCATCTCAGTAATGTTTTCGTCCCCAACAAAAGCCTTATACTCCCCACGGAATGGAAATTCATTTGAGACTGGGAGATTACTTACGATTAGACCATGGGCTTTAAAACATATAGACGGGAATAGTAAATAGAGGAAAATAGACGACATGAATCCATCCTTCAATTCATCCATTGTTCCCGGTCAGACGGACCGAAACTTGTAGATTTAAAACGTTACATAAGCAGAAGCCCAAGAAGGTCCACAATCTTCCAAGAAGTACTCCCTTTTATCATCAAGTAACTATTTGACAAAGAACTCGGAAATCACTTAAGATCAGATTGGTTCCCAATACAAAAAATCTTTCCTTGTGTATTTAGTGTGCTCTGGTCTATATATTGGTACTGATAAAAAAAATGGGGCCATTCCCATTGGGACTGATTGGTCTTATTTGGGAACCTTCCAATTTTTTTTTTTTGTAGTTATTAAATAAATATTCACATTGGGATTCCTGATAGGGATGTCCTCTGCTATCTATATGGGAAGAGTGCCTCCAGATTTATTGTTATATGGAAGAGTCTCTCTTGAGCCCATCCTCCCAGATAAGAGAATGGAACCAATGAATTGCTGTATTTAATACCCTAGAAGAAAGTCCCTTGATGATTCTCTTTCCATTTCAAGGAAATTGATTCATTTCAGTACGGATCCATTTCTTCTGGGCCTTACTCCCCTGAATCTACAATGTTATTTGCACTGCCAGTTTTTTCCAATTTAGAACCGAAATTCGGGGAATATTAAGAAAGTACCGGGAAATTGTATTTCATTTTCTCAATTCATCCTTATTATTTACTTAACCTTTTCCTTTGTACTGTAAAACAGATAGAAAGGGAATGGAAATAATTTTTTGTTCTTAAAATGTCCCCTATTCTTCCACTTCCTTTTTTATTTATCCCCTAAAAATCTGAAGGAATGTCTCTGTGTGCCAGATGAGCCGGAGACAATTTTTTTAAATGCAGAAAAAACGGGGAAACTACAAGCTTTTGAGTCCTCAAACCGGTACTTTTAAAGGTCGGGCAGATGTTTTGTTGGAAATAAACAAGGGATTTTTTTTTTTGCGGTATCAAGTATTTTTTCTTTCATTTTATATTCCCATTTCTTTATACCGTACATTTCTTCATACATTTTTGTCCTGAGCCCCCTGTTTAACAGTGGGGGAATGACTCGTCGGAATGAGAGAGAAAAATAAACATAAAAAGAATTATATATGATTACACCATTTGTTTTGTACCATTGCCAGCAAAGGTTTATGTACATATGCACATGAAAAGGAATAATACAAGTAACAAAAAAAACAAATAAGAAAAATGTCCCGCAATAAATCAGAGAATGTACAGAAATAATAATAATTTGACATGACCCCAAGAAAAATAAAGAGGATTTTACTACACTAATAAAAGCCAGGCGGAGAATAGATTGTATAGACACAGATGAGCCTTTCAGGCAGGGTACGAATGGCAATATGATAAAAAGCTTGTATATGCAAAAATACAATGCAAAAATGCTGTGCACAAATGCCATATGCAAAAATGCTATATGCAAAAATTCTATATGCAAAAATGCTATGCAAAAATGCTATGCAAAAATACTATGCAAAAATACTATGCAAAAACGTTATGTAAAAATGCTATGCAAAAATGAAAGGCTTATTTTCAGAAATAAACAATGTAAATGGGAAAGAGCGGCAAGGATAAATGAAAGGGAAAAACAGAAGATGAAAGAGAATAATAAACCTGGAGGTGGATGAAACGTTAAATAAATACAATTTCACGGGATTGAGTATAGTTGTGCATATGTGTGCAGGTATGGCCTAAAGACCCCAATGAAAATAATTAAAAATAATAATAATAAAATAATAAAAAAAGGATGCCCCCTTGCCTTTGTTGTGTCTAAAGGTGATGACGCCATTTGTGTTCAGTCGCTCAGTGGGTTCTTACGACTAATTTTATCCTCAATGAAAAGAATTGCGCAAAGACTCCCTTTCCTCCATATTGACTAATTGTAAGTCCAACATACATATGTCATAATAGGGGAAAGGAGTTCTACAAATAATTTAGTACATGGGTATATCCCCTGAATAATAAAATATTACATTGTAGCAATCATATGAATAATAATGGAACTGCAACTAATCAGAGAAAAGGGAAAAGGAGAAGAGCAAAGAAATTATGACAATTATTATTACGTACCTGTTTCATCCCACACAAAAGGAGCAACATGGATGGAATTTATTAATTAGTCACCAAATGAGGGCCACACATTGACATGATGGGAGATGAGCATCATATGGTTGTCCCCAGGGGGAAGAAGGTCGAGATTGAAAGAAAGAAAAAAAAAGGAAAGTTCATTGTAATTAGCTGTAACACTTTGTCAATAATTAATTATTCACAACTATTATGATTTTTTTTTCTTTTTTTTTTAATTAAAATTTCACACGCGCCTTTGGGAGTCAAAAGATGGGAGGGAGGGCGATTTTTATGTAATCATCTTCATTGACTATGAACGGGACTTTCATTCCGGTGGCAAGGTCTCTCTTGGGACAAAGATAAACGATGGGATGAGTTCATATTCGTATGTATATACAGATACATGCATATGTGCACTGAATGTAAATTGGATGCTTGAGCAAATTTTCTATGCAATTCCATTTATTATGTGTAATTTATGTACAATGCGTCACTAATTAATAATTACGTTCATTTACTTCTGGGGATTGTGAATTAACCAAGTTTTTATTATGCAATTTCCTAAGTTCTTTAATTTTAATTTCCTCCGTTGTGCAAAGATAAAAATATCCTGCTGTAATATATTTTCTATACCTTGGATTTGGGCGGTATTAAATGGAGGTGAAGATGTATCTCCCTTAATATTTTACGGGAGTAATAGTTAATTAATTTTTTTGAATTAAATGCTCCGACAAATGTAGTCTAAAATCAGACTTTATTGCAATATGAATTCTAAGGTCGAGGCGAAATTATTTTTTAAAGATAGAGATTTGTAAGGCAACCATAAATATTAAAAAGAATTTGTAAACTACGAATGTATTCCATTTGAATCTCGGTATAAGGGTTTTCGTTCCAAAAATCGTCCCATTTAATTCTTATTGAGAAAACCCGATAAAGAAGACATAAAAACGTTGTAGAGAATTGCATTGAATGCGGGGAATTTAAAAGAAAAAACTGGTTATAGAGAGAGAAGCGCAATATGCAAAGACGTGACCTAAAACCGTGAAGGGAAAGATGCTTAATGGCTGGAGATTCAAAAATTCCCTCTAATAAATAAGAAAAACCGTTATAAAATTACAGTCCGATATTATTTTGTCCAATAATTTCCAGGGCTTTGTAAACACACCGTTACAGTGTAAAATTTGTTATCAGATGGCCCTTTATAAAGAGAATTGGGATGTATTATAACACTAACAAAGTCAAACCAGACAACAAAATGTGTCAAAAGGAAAAATGAAACAGTAATAGACAAAAAAAAGTCAAGAGTTAATAAATTAAAACGCAAAGAAAGCAGTAATTGAACCAAGAAAAATGAGAATCTCATCCCAAAATTCGGGAGAAAATCAGGGGACACAAAAGAGAGAAAGCCTACTTTCACCACTGAAAAAAATAAGGGTAATGGGAGCATGTGATTAAACAGGGGAAATATAGTAATAGAATCTTTTGTGTGTGGATGAGGGGATGGGAAAAAGTGGGGGAGGGAAAGAGAAAAAAAAGGTTGGAAACTATCACAGTAAATGGCAGCAACAGCTGAGAACAAATCACCGGAATCATGGTCCCTTTTCTTACCATTGAGATCTTTTTTTTTTGTGTATGGAGAAAGCTTGTTAGGGTAATAGAAAAACATATATGGCTTCCCTCCTCTTCCCTTTCTTCTACTTGTGGTCTCAAGGATACTACATGAATGGAAATGGAGAGACCAAATAAATGGTGACTTGATGGAAAGGAAATCCCTGGTGGAGATGGTTGGAAAGGCTAGACATATGTATTTATGTGTGTTTACATACATATGTGTACACATGTATGTTATGTTCCATTTACTGTGATTCTCCTCCATGATCTTGGAGTGTCCGTCCGAATTGTGTACTTTATTCCGGTTTCATCTCCTCCTCCATCTACTTGTACATTGTATTCCGCCTCAACTTCACCGTTGTTGAGGCTTATGTGTGAGTACATTTCCTTGTAAGAGCTTCCTCTCCCTTTTCAAACCCGGCACTATCTCCTCCTCTTCATTTTATATCTCCCATTTTATTTGGGTCTTCTCCATCTTGTTTACTTTTCTCTGTTGCTTTCTCTTTTCTGTTTAATTCCCTGCTATTTTGCTTTTTTTAGGTCGCTATCTCTTTTGTTTGATACGTTCTCTTTTAATTTACTTTTCTGCTGTTGTCTTGGTAGTTTACTTATTGTGCGATACTTTCTTTTTTTATTTACTTTTCTCCTGTTTTAAATTTTTCTTTTCCTTTCTCTTTTCTTCTTTTTCTCGTCCTTTCTCTTTTCTTATTTTTCTCGTCCTTTCTCTTTTCTTATTTTTCTCGTCCTTTCTCTTTTCTTATTTTTCTGATGCTTTCTCTCTTTCAGTTATTTTTCTGATGCTTTCTCTCTTTCAGTTATTTTTCTGATGATTTCTCTCTTTCAGTTATTTTTCTGATGCTTTCTCTCTTTCAGTTATTTTTCTGATGCTGTCTCTCTTTCAGTTATT
>JAQGBT010001626.1:0-30166 GCA_034698585.1 Disparrhopalites patrizii | reverse complement strand
AATGGAGAGAGAGACGAAAAATGGAGAGGGAGAGAGACGAAAAATGGAGAGAGAGACGAAAAATGGAGAGGGAGAGACAGTGAGACGAAAAATGGAGAGAGAGATGGTTAGCGAAAATTGGGAAGAGCAAAAATAGAGATAGAGAGAGTGAAGAAAAAATAGCGAGAGAGAGAGAGAGGTAAAAACAAAGAGAGAAGGAGAGAGGATAAGGAAAAATTGATAGAAAGCCCGGAAAAACTGGAGAGAGGGAGAAACAAAAATGGAGACAAAGCAAGGGAAAAATGGAGAGAGAGAAATTAGGGAGAGCGACGAAAAATGGAGAGAGTGAGAGAGGAAATCTTGAGAGAGACAAAATTGCTTCTGAAAAGAATCAGTACAGATACGATTCGGTAAACATTTGAAATAATGTCAATCAATAATAATCAAGATAAGCGTGTGAAATGCCAGGAAACCTTGAATAATTCTCCCCGAATCCGGATTACATTCCAAAGCCTCCTGCAAATATTTGTCCCGATTCCGCTCATCCCCCATCTGATGGAAGGCGCGGGCCTTGTACAGCCGTGCCTTCAAATGATTCTCACTGATCTGAATCGCCTTGTCACAGTCTTCGATGGCCTTGGAAGGAATCTCCAACCGGATGTACGTGAGGGCTCGGTTCGTGTACAGTAACGGACTGTCTTTGATCAGTTCGATTGCCTATAAACACAATAAAAATAGCCTAAAAATATGTGTTTCTTCAATAAAAATACCATACAGTGGAGTCTCTATATAACAACTCTTACGGGAAAGGCGAAAAATATTGTTACAGGGAAAAGTTGTTATATAGACTATTAAATATGCACCTTACATGTACGAAGGGCTGGAAAAATAATGTTGTTATAGAGAAATGTTGTTATAAAGAGACTTTTATAAAGAGACTCTACTCTACTTAGCATGCCAAAGAATTTTTAACGACGATAGTTCTTGCAAGATTGATCCACCCCCCAAAAAAACGTCACCTTATTAAATCGATCCAGAGCTCCGGGATAATTCTCCTTCCGAAAAAATCGGATGCCGTCATCGCGGAGGGCATCGGACTTTTCTTTTCTCATCTGTCGATTCCTTGCCCGTTCCTTCGCATCTTTCTCCACCATCCTCATAAATCCATCCCGGGTCATTTCGTCCTCATTAGGGTTGGAGGAGGATGAGGAAACTTTGTTAATCACCGTCCGACTTCCCTTCACTTCAACCCGAGTCTCATCAATGTCTTCTTTCCCCCCGGCTTTGTCATCCCTCAGAAGAATGTCTGCCCTCCGTAAGCCCCTCTCATTCTCCCGGGGATCTTCGGAACTGAGAGAACGGATTACTTCCGAGATGGTGTCAACTTGCGTGAGGAAGTTTTCTAATTCCGGGTCTGGAGGGAGCTTTGTTGGGAAGAGACACTCCACCTCGGACTCTAATTGTGACATTCTTCTGCTCGGCCCGGGATTATCCCCACCAGAAGATACTTTGTCACTTCCCATCATTTTAGTACGTCTCCGCCTTTTTTTTATGGAAACTATAGCACAAGAATCTCCTTTTTTTTGTTGTTGTCACTGTTTTACTATGCGTCCACTAATGTTACTATATCTATATGTCTATGTTACTTAATATATCCAAGTTATAACTCTTTTATACACGAGTAATATAAGAGACATCAGCAATTTCCCGGAAAAAATCTCCCAATTCAAAGGGAAATCACGTAGAAAGGGTTAAAAATACCAAGGATAGGCTCTTCTAATTCTTTTATTTGTATAGCCGATGGAATTCTAGTGTGTCACAAAAATTAGACGAGTTTGTACAGAAACACTATTTAACTATTTATGTAATGTGCAAAAGTAGCTTCTAGCTTCATAAGGCACATGCTTAGGCTTCAAATGTGCATGTGCGATACGTGCATTTGTATGTATAAAGTATAAAGTAAATAATGTGTGGCATCACAATATGTACATATAATAAATAAATAGTTATCTTCAAAAATATGCATGTATGTAGTTTGTATGGTAATTTTTAATATTAAACTTTCTACGTCTACAAATGATGAGATAATCATTTAAATTAATTAATTAAAAATAAGGTATGAATTACTTGATTATAATTTTTAAAAAGCGTTATGGTTGGTTAATTGCAGTATTGAATATTTAATATAATTTGTTTAACAAATGCATTATTGTGGGTGTATTGACCGTAGAGGCAATAAAGAAGGGACAACAAAGAAATAGTATACCTGTGTACCCCTTTTAGACAATGATCGATAATCCTTTCCTAATAATCTGCTTTCACGGATATTAATTAATTCCTACAATTACCTGTGCAAGTTTTCCCCGCGAGGGAAGTAAAGAGTGAAGACGAGTTTTAGGGTCAATTTCCTTGAAATGTAATGAATCCGTTTGCAATTATTGAATAGATAAAAAATCAATATTTGTTTTTATATCTGTATTTACTAGTGAATAAAATGGCAACAATAGCTCCAACTAGAAGCAATCAAGCACTGGCAAGCATTTCAAATTTCAACTGTCTACAGCGATCTTGCAACGAACATCGAATTGCCAGTAAGGGTTGGTTGGAGGTTGGAGCGCTAAATTTTATCTACCTGTATTTTGAACACTCTAGTCGAAAATGAATGATGCGATGGATTGGAAAAATTAAATAATATGAATACGTAATAAGTAATAATACGTACTTGAAAAAAGATTTTCAAGTACGTATATAGAAGTAGAACAATTTCAATAATGAAAGTCATCCCAGAATTAACTCACCTGATTTTGGAGCGCAAGCAGTAAGCAGCACACTCGCAGGTCACAAGGTCACGACATGTTTTATGACAAGAATATGCAAATATTTTGATAACAAAGGGATTCTGTATTTAATAATAGTATACAGTATATAGAAACTCAAGTACGGATTGACAGAATTCAGGCGTAAGTACGAAAGCTCTGAAAAATGGTGAGACGAACACATGCATAAAAAAAGCGCATCGATTCCCGATGAATGATGAAATTCGACCAAACCATAAACTTTTGTTTCTTCGGAAACCAAAAAACAAGTCGACGAATTGTTTTTTTTTTTTTTTTTACAAATGTCCACGTCCTAAACGGATGTTCACCACAATTCTGCCGATACATTGCCTCATGTTGTTTTAACATATTTATTATGCCCAATTACAATATTTTCCATTACAAGATACTAAATTTGTATTACGTGGAGATCCAGATGACCTGATTCAGTAGGCGGACGTGTGTAGAAAAACTTTTGCCCCCACATTTGGTTCAAGGTCCTTTATTCAGTCATTGGGTTCGACGAGTCCTCAAGTCCGCAAAACGACTGAACTGGAAATTGTGAGGAAAGAGTAAATCCTCACCGCATTAGTTATTACGTATAATATTTTGTATAAACACGAAGGAAAGCGGTGAAAGTTTGATATGTTATGTGAGGAGTGAGAACAAATGTCGAGGACATTTGTTTTTCCTAAGAGTATCATCGTTCGACGAGCTGGAAACGGGAAAAATTGGGAAACTTTTTGGTGGTGTGTTAGTTTGTTGCGTAAAAGTTTTTGATGATTCTAGTACACGTGTACATATTTCCAGTCTACTTCGTTCCTTGTAATCTGTTGCGTAAAAGCGACCGGGGGCAATGGCTTCACCCAGAACTGGTTATGATAACTAAAAGTATAGGTTATAGGTAGGTAGATGAACACGAACATGTGTACCTATATATCTAGAGAAATTGGTAGGAATGAAAGTAGAGAAATGTACATATGTATCTACATTGAAGGGAATATCGGATAGCGAGCGTATAATATTTGTATTTACGTTATCGTAAATACCTTTCCATTTTTTAATTAATCCACATTTTCGAAATACAAAAATAAAATATCGATTTTACAGTTTAGTAATCTGTAACAATTTGCACTAAAATCGCTTTGCACGTAACACGTGAATGACGTGAATATTTATACTTAATATCTCTTAATATAGGAAATAGAATTAGATCTCAAGACGGGTTCCCCCTGATCCAAATCTTTAGGATTATCATAGATAGTTCCAATTGACACTCGGTGTTCGTCATCATAATCTTCTTCCTTCCGGTGGTATTTCTTTTTACTTTCTGTTCCATACTCAATCTTATCCCCGTAAAATCCAATTCCCCTCTTATCGGACGGACGCTGGCCGTCGTTGTACAAAGCTTCCGTGATTCCTACGGAAGATTTGCCTAAACCAGTGCCATCTTTCCAGCCCATTTTCTCCATGACTTTTCTTCCAATCCCCCTCGTATATTTCTCGAATGCACCTATTGTGGGTACAGGAGAGGATGAGGCATTGTTGTCGCCAACCGAAAGTAATTTCTTTGTCGCCTTTCCCGGTACGGGATTGGGTCGTTTGAAAAGGCTGGTATCATCGTCAATACCTGCTAGCCTTCTTTTGGTCTTTCGGATGTCCATCAAATCCTTAGCATCTTTGTCACCTTCACCTGAAGTAATCATACGAAAAACATATTAACATTTCTATAAAAACCCAGAATCTGTATTTCGCAATTTACGCAACTAATACGAACGCTTGTGTTATAGTGTACCTGGCGTGTAATACTCCTGCATGTCAATGTCAAGATTATCAGATGTTTTCTCGTCAAAACCCCCACGTTGTTCATCCCAGAACTGTGCGTCGGTATACCAAACAATGCCTGGTCCTCCTTTTTCCCAAACTAATTCTATTTCTTCTTCAAACAACCTTTCCTTAATTCGATCTTGCGTAGTAGGATCGTCTTCAAAAGCCACATGACGTTCCCAGTCTTCACACCGATCATCATCGTCGTCAGGACCGCTTTCATCCGATTCATCCTTGGAAGAACGATTTTGGGTGGGACTACCGGGAGCTGGATTAAATTGAGATTTGTCAATGAACACGTCCGAGATGGCGTGACCCTTCCCCGTTAAAACTTCCTCTTCCTCCTCGCTCGTTTTAACCACCTTAGTCTTGTAGTTGAAAGGCACCTTACAGTATTTTTTGTACTTCCTGTAAGCAGAATAAACAAAAGGTCAAAGTCAGTTACAACTAGCATACATAAGCAACGATTCACTTCCAAAATAAGTAAGTCTGAAGCAATAAATCGCTCAACACTAACCTTGCATTGGGAAATTCAATCCCCAACTTGCGAATCAACTTAGGGGGAAGACGACAACCTCTTATAAGCTCCAAAAAGTGACTATTTCTGGTTCCGACATTCCCTTGTGGCATTATCCCCGGAGGTCGCAGCTCCATCGAGAATTTCTCCACGTCACCAGCATCCAGCTTGACCCTGCTCACGAAGCACCTCTGATTGATGTCATTCCCTTTGCTGTCCATCCAAAATTTTTGATGATGCCTCTTTACAAATGACGTTCTTGCACCCTCATCCTTGAATTTCACAATAGCACACAATTTCTTCACAGTTTTCTCCTCCTCCAGATTTTTGGAGCATCCAGCCTCGGACAAAGCTTCTAGGTCACTTTCACCATTATTGTTACTACCACTATTACCAGGATTACATACAAACTGAGGACGATGCCTGAAATGAAAGCACTCAAATACCCCTTCTTCGATACTGGTAGCAAAATAATTTCTCAAGTCTGATGAATGGAAATTTGAAGGGATATTATTTACAATACAGTAGTAATACGAAGTTAAATCCTCTTCATCCTCAATCTTAATAACTTGTTCCTCCTCTTTTTTCCAGTAACTGTCTCCGGAATTAGTGCGTTCAGCTTCCATTTTTTTAACGTTTAAATTTTAAATTCTTCAAAAAATGGACGGCTACAAGGTTTAAAATATTGATGTTCTGTCCACTGTCCACAGCTACATTATTTGACTCAATTGGCCAAAATCAGGCGAACGTTTGTGAAATTGCGCAGTTAACAAGAACGTTGATTTAATTACGTTTTGTAAACTTTTCGTTAATTCTAAATTAATTGATTTATTTTCGAAATTTCACCATTCAATACTGTGATCGTACGATCTAAAGGACAACAAACACGCAAAATTAATTATGATTAAGCAATAGCTAAATGTAAACTGTAATAATTAATTAACAACTCAGGTGAGTCAATTAAATATTAAATCTCTGAAATAATAATACAAAAGCGAATTAAGAAAATGAGATTGTTCTGGAGTTAAAAACAAAAATCGTTTTATAGTTTTATTCGTGCCACAGAAATTTTCAAATCTCGCGCCAAATGATGTGCCATTGAAAAGGCCCTTGTAGTATTTCCGTTTAAATTTTCCCTTACAGTTGAAATTCCTCGCGATTTTTTCTCCGTATGAGCTGAGTGGTTTTGAGCCAGTGCAATAAAACAAGAAAGGTGTGCATGTGTGAAGCCGGGATTTTTTGTTTATAATTTGCATTGTTCGAAAAAATTGAAAAAAACTTGTTTGACCGACTGAAAAAACTGAAAAAGGAAATAAAAAAAAGCAGTTGTGCAAGACGTACTAATAGCGGTATTTTATTCAATATATCGCATGATTTTTGGTAAGTATACGTAGTCATTAAATATCTGGCTTTTTCATTGAAGAAAAAATAGGCAAAACTGGTTTTATAATCAAATGTGGTCGTAGTCGTTACAGTGAACCAAAGCGGAATTGTGTTAAAAAGAAGGAAACTAGTTTTTTGTTGAGGAGTTGCACACTTTCTTATTTTTTGCACATTGGTATTCTCCCCCTGTCATATATTGATCTTGTGTTGTGAATTAGGGTGTTCGTTGAACTTTATTTCGTCTGTAGTAACATAATGGGAACGTAATAAAATAATAATAATATTCTATATTGTGGAATGATTCGTGTTTTTTTTATTATCAGGATAATATTTCCAACCGTTATCAGTTTGGGAGATAACCAGGCATTGAAGTTGTAACAGGACACATCCTTCAAGACTCAAGCGGGTAAGTGACGGTGATTATGATTGACTGTCATTTTTGTTTTGCTTCAATAACTATAACTATCTGAATTTCTGAATACATTTGGTATGTGCAATGCTTCCAGTATACAATAATCCGTGTTTTGTTTGTATTCGTAATTCGTATAAATACACTTAATGACTTTTATGAAGAATTTTTGGGACCAGAATGTGTGAACATTTTTTTCTTTGACTGTTGGTAGGTGTTAAGACGTGCTTCTGGATAATTAAGTACCGTGGGAATTCCCAGTGATTTTTTTGTAGTGAAAATGTTTGTTGCAATAATTATGCTTTATTATATGTATGTTAGATGTGTTGATGTGCTTCCGTGTTTTGTGCGGTTTGTTTTTGCTTCCAAAACCTTGAGGGGGGATGTTTTTGATTGGGGGTAGTGTAGTAATACTGGATCAACTGGATTATTTCATTTTCCTGGCAGGACAGTTGTGAAGCAAGAGATGTGAGGCGTGAAGGAGTTACATTTTGCGGATGAGAAGTTATTGTAGTCACACTCATTGTGTTTGGAGTAGCTGGATTATATTAGAAAGAGAAACTAATGCAAATCATTACGAAATCGTTACAAAGGAAGGAGGATGGAAGGCTTATACTTACATTTTAATTGAGTTCACGATAAAATATTTGTTTAGCAGCTATATTTGTATATTTTTTATTTGCTTGATTCACACTGACGAGAGAGATTTTGATTATGACTTGTGATAGGTACAAGTGGCACTTGAGTAATAAGACCTGAACTGTAAACAGTTTGTTCTGTGAGAATATTCACTAGTGAACTCTTGATCTCATCTGGTCTGATTAGTAATACGGATATTTCGTCTATTTGGTGAAGAAGGTGGTTTTGCATTACTACAGTCTGTATTCGTAATAATAACATAGATACTCCAACACTCTTGTGTTAGCACAACATTGTAAAAATAGCGTTTGGAGTGGTTTGTTGTTGTGTGATTGAATATTTTCAGAATTGACAAAGCTTTACAAATCATTGTCATATGAAGTTGTTGACTCGCCCAACTTTTCGGTCAATATCTGCTTTTGTTTATTTATTATTGATAAAAATTAAAAATGGAAGGTGTGCCGGTACTCATCTTCAATTCTTGATCTAATGCAGGTTTTTATACAAGTTTGGAGCTCGGGAACAATGAAGCATTTCCACCAAAGCTTTCGTGGCAGAATGTGAACATTATTTACTGTCGACCGTTCCTTTGTGGCTAGCAACTGTAACGTCCTTCGGCCTGTCTTCGCCGTCTTGTAGAAAATAATTTACGACTTTAAATTTCTCCCTCGTCTGAAGTGAATCGGAGAAGTTATTTGGATTTTTTATTTCAGCTAAATACTATAAGTAAAACCCCATTCTCCAGTGGTATTCATGTGTGAATTTTTTGACCAAATTTCATTAGGCGATAGTCCTGAGTCTGGGAACATGTGCTAATATTATTCAATCTATCTGTGATCGCCTCAAGGAACACCATAGCGTTTTGCGGTTTGTATCACTACAGTATTGGTTTTCACCAAATTCGGTTAGAATTTACATCTCTTTTCTATTTATTCGATTTTCGCCTCGGATTTTGGTCAAAGACTTGCCGAATAAAACTGAATTATGGGGTACTAGTTTCTCGAGGTCTGCCGAAAATATTTGAATAAGATGAGATCATGTTCGCAGGCACTTCCATGTCTCTATCTGGCTGGTAAATCCAGACATGAGTTTTATCACTAGAAAATTTGGGATTCTGTACTTACTTTGTCTTCTAATTTTAATTTGATTGACTGTCGCGATTGCACATAATTTCCATTACGTTGAGAAAATGTTTTATTTGTTTACAATAATATTAAAAGTACAATATCAATTCAAGAAGGCAGTCAGCTACTGGAGTACTCTTACACTTTTGTTTCTAGTTTATTTTTTGAATACTTGCAGAAAGTTTTCAAGTATAGATATAATTACAATGACGCCAAACAATAAAAAAGAAAAACTTCTTCTGACTGCCGAAGTTGAAGATCAGCCACACAGCTATGTTTATGATTTAAGCGACGATCCGCTTCCGAGTCAGCCGTGTCCCAGTCAGTTTGTTAAAAATCTTAGAAGTAAACCGGAAGAGTTTTCGAGTTCTGTACCAAGACCATTAACATTTTTGGAAACAAATATGAAGCGTGCCTCTCGACAAGAAGATGACACATTTTTAACTACAGGATGTGAAGTTATCAACTCTTTCTTACGAGGCGGAATCCCTTGTTTTGGTTTGACGGAAATATACGGCGAAAGTGCCGCCGCTAAAACACAGCTGTGTTTACAGTTATCCCTATATGCTCAGTTAGCTGTCACTGAAGGAGGATTAGAATCTGGGGCTCTGTATATTAATACGGAAGGTTCAGGTTTTCCTATTAAACGCATTAGTCAAATGTCAGAGTACTTTTCATCGAAGTTCAATATACCGAAACAAGAAAATCCCCTGGATAACGTGATTATAGAAGTAGCCCTGGATCATGAAAGCCTCGCAAAATGTTTGAATCAAAGACTGCCAAAACTTCTGAAGGAGGTTGGAGAATCCCGAATCCGTCTTATTATTATAGATTCCATTGCTGGTATTTATCGTAGTGACTACGAGGACATGGAACAGAGAACTAACGATTTAAGAAAAACTGGGAAAATGCTCCATGAATTGGCTAGAACATTGAAGATTGCTGTAGTGGTTGTGAATCAAGTCACGGCAGCTGTGGCAACTAATGAGAATGTACCTTCGTTAGGACTAGTTTGGACGAACATGGTTACGACAAGGCTTCATTTGATTCGACGACAAAATGACAGATTTTTGGAAATTGTTCATGCACCGCACTTGCGTCCAGGATCACTAAAGATTAGCCTCACAGATGCAGGATTGTGTGCTGCCAATTCAACGAGTTTTACCACATCGAAATGATGAAGACTTAATTTGTGTAGGGCGCTGTAAAATAGTAAATGTGTATTACAGTTATCAATAGAATTACTACTAAGAACTTCTAAGTTCTACGGTGCCAGTGTTGTTTTTTGTGAACCTAATAGTAATAATTGCCCATATGTGCCATAATTACAGAAACCAGTTGCTAACAATTAATTACTGTGCATTATCTTTTTTGCAAGTTGTGTCAAACTGTAATAAATGTTTAATAATAATTTAAAATGCATACTTAAAAATCTGTCGTCAATTGTTTGAATTTTATTATATGCAGGATCGCATTGGAAGAATAATCAGATATGGCACCCGTGGCAAGTAAACTTGATAAATTGCCCTTCAATTGCTATGAGTTGGGTCATACATGGTCCCCCCATTGCGCACAGGCTGCCGGCGAGTTGGCCGTTAATGTATTTTCTGAGAGCTTGAAGATCTACACATCATGCTATGTGGTTAGTTAGTAATGGTTGTTTTGGATCATATCATAAATAACTGCTATGTTGTGCATGTCTATACATAAATACAAATGTATTATGTGCTTCAGTAAAATAAAAAGTAAAAAGGTTGGGTAGAGTAATTATGCTATACTCAAGCTCAGTCGTCATTTTTGTAGCTATCACTCTTGGCATCTCGAAGGGTTCCAAAAACACAGGCTGACGTTTTGAGGGTTGTAAAAGATGTCGTACGATCATCTGTCTTTCTAACTATGAATGGATTCGGGTTCGTCACATGGTTTTGCATCCTCAGAAAAGTCTTGGGAGGCTTCAACTTTTTCTCCGTGGGATATCTTCCGGCTTTGATTGCGTGTTACATCTCGATCCTGATAGAAAAGCCATCCCGTCGCCCACTTCTAGCTCTTTATGTAACGAATGTTGCTTCCGAAACAATTTTTCGAATTTTGCGTTCCAGGTAATTACAAAGTACATACACGGCATTCTCCAATTTGTATGTTTTTTTTTGAATATTTGAAGTAGGTTAAATGAATTTAGGAATTACTTTTGTTTGGATACTACAGTTTCATTTTTTGGTCACATTCAAGTAGTTAGGAGTTGTTCGCGTTAAATTAATTCGTTCACTTAGTTAATTAGCTGTACTATACCTATGTGTACTCTGTACTCTCTGATCATGAGTCGAATGAGTGTTATGTATACTTAATACCTATATTACCTATGTATTGTATATTGCGTACTATTCTAAGTGGTATGTAGTATGTACCAACTGTAATGATGTGCATTGTTTTCAGGGGTTACGTGAGAAACATCAAGAATTTTGACATGTATCTTTTTATCTTTTCGTGTACAACCCTATTGTATCAAATGAAAAAGGGAAATCGGCGTAACGATATAATCGATTCCATTTTTACGTAAGTTTTTTAAAGAGTTGTGCGTCATTCTTGATTTACCGAAGACTTGGAATTAATTTCCTATTAACCCTCTTGCGCCTTTCTAAGGATATGCTTACATGAACCATGCGCTTTTCTGAACATGTTTGCAGAAAAATACTAGGTCGAGAAGAATTCTTATCAAAAGACAGGCCTGGAGAAGTGGAAGAAGAAGAACAGGTTGAGCCTAGCGAAGAGCCTAATGCCAGACCCGTGGGAGTCAACGCTGGAGGCTTAGTGATTGGTGAAGATGAACGCACTGCAGCAGAACGAAGGCGGCGATTACGAGATCATAGCTACAAAGCTCGTTTTATACGATTTGTCCTGTGGATGCACAAATGTGTTGAAGACATTGCTTGTCAGTTGGAGAGAATGGTGACTGATGTTTATGAAGGAAACATCCACGAGAGATGTCCGCATAAAGATCCTTGCTTAGACTATTGGCTCAAAGTAAGTGATTGACAAAATTTGTCAGACAATGTTCATATTAATGGATTACAAAATCTTTAGGGGAAAACGGAAACTATTTGGCTAGGTAAATTAAAGTATGTAGGTAAAATTGAGTTACATGTATCAATTTGTAATATTTACTACTTACACTCCTACATTACAGGGATTTTCCACCCGATTTGCGTCCGGATTTGGCATCCAAGCCTGCTTTCAGTCTGTGATGATCCTGAGAACATTTCTGACAAAGTCGGGGAAAGGTCACTTAGGTGCTACCGAAATGCTGCGACAAGCACTTATTAAATGTGTAAAAAGTGGTGCCGGTTTAAGTGCCATGTGCCTTGGCTTTCGGTTGCTCAACTGTTCATTCCGGTGGTTGTCGGGATCCGATGATGCCCGTGGATCTATCGCATCAGCCATAATGTCGTCCGCGCTTGGATTTATCTTGCTTCGTCCTCCATCAACTCTGGCGTTGTATTTGTTTTTCAAAGCAGCTGAGACTGTTATTTCTCAGTCTCATAAGTAAGTAGCCTGATTTTTGTTCCGTCGTATCTGATTTAGCTTGATTCGATATTCTGTACATATTTTTTTTGGCTCTATTTTTTATGATAATCACATGATTTGAACGCTCTGTAGAACAAACAATTGGAAGATTATTCGATGGATCGACTCCGTCTATGGCGGTGGCTGGTGTCTGCTATACGCTATATCTACTGCCGTACTGTTCCACACAGGAATGATGGAGCCACAGAATTTAAAGCCGTCGTATTATGTTTTCTTGTCAAAAGTAACTGGAAGGAAACTGCAAGACATCAATCGTCACTTGATGACCGTGTATGGCACAAATAGTAACTTGTTAATGAAAGATTTTTGGCCAGAATTTGACATGAGATATGTCTCTGAACACATGAAGAAACTTTTGAAGATGAGGGAAGCTTCAGGCCAAGGAAATAAGCTCATTCAGGAAATAACTATGCAATTTATCCCCAAATATGCGACAGCTTAGTAATCTGCTATTTTTGCACTAGTTTTTGCACATAATTTTATTTTAAATAATGAAATGTAGCTGAATTGACGGAGTGTTACACTATATATTGTTAATGATTTCTTTGTATAACATAGATGTTATCATCACGTACGTATTCAACAAACATGTATGTAGTAACGTACATATATAATGTACTCGTGCACAGCTACTACTTGCATAAGCTCAAAAAGCCTTGCTGTTAATGTCAATTATTTAATGATAAATCGTACAGCGCAAGACGCTTAAGGTTGTTTATTTTTTGTTTTTATTCGTGATTGTTATAAAGCCTAATTGTGTATTCCAGTAAGAATAGCGAAAAGCTTCTATCGCTTGAAGCACTTAATTAAGGACTTCAATTCAACTGATTTATAAAGTGTGAGTTACAGTTTTCAATGCAAAATACATTCTTAGGAAAACATTATTATTGACTTTTGAGGAAATATGTATGTGTAAGAAAAATAGTTGCAAGTCCTTATTCTTGGGAAAGAATCTTATATATATATATATAATATAGGTAATAGCTGTAGTACACTGTTTCATTGTTTTAAAAAAATGTTAATGAACAAAGAAAGATACCCTCTGTGATGACATGACACAAGAGAAAATATTTTTGCACAATTCATGCCAGCATGATACGTGAAAACTTATTCCCGTGGTCAGGAAACAAGCCCTAGTGAATGCATGTACATAAATAATAAAAATATACGTAGTACCACAGCGTAAAAATTATTTTATATTTTTTCTTGTTTTAAAGGTCTTGTATGTTTTGCAAACGCGTATTAATATTTCTTGGAAACCAAAGTATTAGCATAGTAAATTGTAAGAAGAAAGACAGTCAGTATACTCAATAAGAATCGCTCAAAGGTAGTGTGGAAAGTAAAAAACAAACTGTGGAAATGTTTGCTAAAGTATATTTGTAATAAATACGTAAGTTTCGGATATTCTGCAATAATATGTGTACATCGATATCTCTACTAAGCTAAGGAATGAGTTAGAATATTTTTGGACTGAAATATGTATTTGTTTTTGCCCGAAATCAGTATGAAACAAATTTAATTGTCTGTGCTCGCCCTGGTTGTCTTTGGAGCACATTTATGGCGTGAACCCAATGGTTAAAGAAAATGTACTTGTACTAGTAAGATTGAACCAGTCCTTACAATAATGTTCACCACAATGAATTTTCTTTTTAAATGATTACTTTGCTTTTCCAGCAATGTTTCTGATTGTGATGATTTGTTAATGGAACCCATCTTGTCAAAATACATAACATCACCTCCAAAGAATAAAGTACTGTATAAATGTACCTTTGGAAATGTCCATTTCAGTAAACTTTCCAGTTTTTGTGAAAACAATAAATTGTTTATCATCGCCCAGTCTTTACAGAAGTATTTTAACTGACTATAGTTAATCACACGTACCGACTTTCTTTTTGCGAACTGTTCGCTCTTTCTGACGTTCATAGACGGCTTCCCAGGAGGCTCATTGCATGAAAGGGCTGCATGATTCCATGGAGGTAACCATGAATTGAGGAGGATGGCGACTATGGAAAAGTACCGAAGATGGAATGACCAAAGTTTCCCCGGATCAAAGTCACCTTCGCTGAAAAAAGATTTAAATTAAAAAAAAAAAGATAGGAACAAGGAAAATTTCGCAACAACTTTTTCGTCCGTCAAATCTCAGGTGAGAGAGAACTTCATAAAAAAAGCTTTGTATTTACATACATTGACATTTTTGCACCACGTAGTATGCATGTTTTTTGCACCTAGTGACTTGTAAGGTTGTAAGCCTACGTGTATCCATTTTTTCCACGTGCAGGTGTATCCCTAATTCATTATAATCAAAAAATGCGACGCAAAGAGATGTGACCAGATGGATTGACCTTGGCTTTAGGAACAAGATCTTGAAGGCGTTGCTTCAAGTGGGAAAAAATCTTGTCAATATGCACGTAAACAAGTTCTTAGCAACAAAGCCCATGAAGATGAGACAACTTTCACTGATTGTGAGAAGCCTTCCAAGCCCCAACTACAAATAGGGGTAAGACGGCACGAAAAAGAATTGATTTGGATAGTCGTTACACAGAAGGAATTTTTAACTCTCGTCGTGTGGTCATTTACACATTTTTGTCCTTTCTATAAACTCCTTCAAAAGGATTTTTTAAAAATATAATTTCTGCACACAAAAGGCTATTAGAGTGATCCATTGTACAATGCTCAAAGCATTTGGGGCGAGGTCGAATATTTTAAAAATTAGCAGGTGTTCTCTATCAAGTACAGCTCCAGCATTACGTTCCACCAACGCCAGTCCTATCATCCTGGATGATGGGGGCGACGTGAGAAAATCCCTAGCACCTTGGATCCGAATCGGGGAATATGAGCGGGGCTTGCTGTCCCATTTATCAGGAAGCGATGTCCTTCGGGCACTCTTCGTCCTACGACTCTGCTCCCTCGACACGCTCGTCGATAAAAGTTCTCGGGTAAGCTCTATTTTTCCAATTCTTTCCAATATTTTTTTAACTAAAAATTAATTAATGAATGTATCTAAACATACTAATAAAATACAGCATTTTTTGAAATCTTGTAGGGTGTAGGATGAAACAAAGGCGTAAGTTTATACAGCTCATTTTTGATTGTTTTTTCTCTTCTCTCTCGAAATTCTCTTCTTGTTTTACCGGTTGATTTGCGGTATTTCCATTGTACTAATGGAAAGGGTTGATTTGAAGTTTGAAACCATGTATTTTGGCATATTTTTGACTCTAGAGAATGGAAGATACTAATAGATGTTTTCTTGATTCAATTCAAAGCTATTCGATTTAGCCCTAAAATTTGGACCACTAGCCAAATGGCCCTTACGAAAGACCTTCTTCGACCAATTCGTGGGTGGGGAGGACGTTGTCAGGATGACGACGGTGGTGTCCATGCTCCAAAAACGGGGCCTTCGGCTCATGGTAGCTCCCGTTTTGGAGGAGGATGTCAACGATCAAGCTTCATCTAGGTGAGCCCAATTATCCTGGATGTAATTGATGTATATTTAAAAAATTATAAAAAAATATTCCCTCCAAGAAAAACAAATTTTTCCCCTTTTTTAATAATGATTAATAATGATAACAGAAATACATACGACACAAATTTGAGCTCTTTGATAGAGCTAGCAGAAATGTGTGAATCCCTGGAGAAGAGGAAGGCTCTTTTACAGTTGAAATTGTCTGCGATTATGCCCGCCAGTGCTTTGGTAAATAATCTCCTCATAATTCATCCATAATAATTACACATATCTTCCGTTCTCGTCCACTCGTGAAGTTCCAGTGTTGCGCGATCCGTCTGTGACATTCAATTTAAAATATAATTAAGCACCTATAGTCTCCTCCAACGTTGATGACCTTGAAAAGACGAGAATCAGATGACATCTGTGCACGTGCATAAATTTGTACCTAGTTTTGTCTGGATTCAACCGCCTTGATGGCGTTAACAATGGAATGTTGAGCAAAGTGACATAAATTTACGTATGTATAGCCTATATAGCATACATATAAATGGATTCATATAAATGAACCCAATTATACAGGATGAGGCCTCGAAAATCATTAACGTGGAATGTATGGATGCGGGTAGCTTGGCAAGATTAGCGGAGAATTTGGAGAGGTCCATTGACAACCCGGCGGCACTTTCTTTGAACTTGAGTGAAAGCAATAAGACTCATTTCCTAGAAGGGTTGCAGAGAGCAGATTGCTTGGGTAATTACGAACGTCTATACTCTTCTTTGTCTTTGTGCACGGTATTTCGGGATTTATTCACAGCTTCTGGGATGAAATGAAATCTCTGGAGCCATTTAAATGGTGCCCGTTTTGAAAGGAGTCTTCTTATGCCTTGCCAATTTAAATACCAATCCAATGTTTTGATTCTTCTATATAGTCAAGAAGGCCCAGGAGTTGTCCATTCTGGTGGTGGTGGATGCTGAGTTTTTCTCTTGTCAGTCTGCTATTGCTGCTGTGGCCGTAGCTTTGATGTCTCGCTACAATCAACGGGGTTATTTAATCGGAAATACCATACAGGGATACTTGAAAGTGAGTCATTCTGCCTGATCTTCTTCGTTTCCAGTCCTTGATGGTGGCTGTCCTGGTCGGAATTAGAACACATGAATCCTTTCTTCATATCTTTGCCTAAACACAATAAATAACAAACATTTTAAAGCGTCTAGTAGGGATTTAACTTAATTTGGAGCACAACCTATCCCAAGTGCGCAAAAAGGCACAGTATTTGTTTTTGTTTTCAAGGAATTCTAAATAGATTATGTTTATTTTGTCAATTTCCTGTTTTTTTTAAAGAGTGCAACTCAAATGATTGAAACGGAATTGGAAGTAGTCACGAAATTAATGGGAGCCAACTGGTATGGGAAAATTGTCCGGGGGGCTTACATGGACAGGGAAAGGATGATAGCCCGGTCTCAAGGAATTCCGTCCCCCATTAATGATACTTATGAGGACACGAATCGCTCCTATAACAGGTTAGCTTCCGATTTTCTATTGATTCAAAAAATCTGTATTTAATTGCTAATGAATGGAAATGACAAAGATTTGTTTTAAAGATACCATTTCAGCATAACTTAAAAAATTTCAGATGCATTCAAACCGTTTTGGAACATATCGCTGAGAATAAAAGTACGTCCAAGACTCACCTTCTGGTGGCATCCCACAACGAAAAGTCAATCCGCTGTGCAGCGCAACACATGCAAAATTTGGACATTAAAATGAATGATGACAAAGTCTCCTTTGCACAGATTTATGGGATGGCTGATTATTTGAGTACACCCCTCGGTAATTGGAGTTTTCATATTCTTTTTCCATTTTTCAAATGGTGTCTTCATCAAATATGACACGTAAACCTCGTTTCCATCCCTGCCCTTACTTATTTCGAAGTTACTTTCTTCATTGACGACAAGTATACCGAGAAAAATATTGAGACATTTTTTGATTTTTTAAAAATATTGTTTGAACTTACAGTGGAAAAGGGATACACCGTGTACAAATCTACCCCATACGGTCCCATGGAAAAAGTGATGCCCTATCTCACTCGGAGAGCTTCTGAAAATCGTTCTGTAATTAATGGTGCCCGGGAGGAGCGGAACATGTTGTGGCAGGAATTGATGCATCGTCTGAGATCTTCTATTCGCATCTAGACGGGACTACCTCGTCAGCCAAAGGCGTTAATTCTGAAGAAAAATGTACTACAGAATCTGTATAATGTGTACATATGTTAGGAATTCATCCAGCGCTGTGATCTATCTGTGCGATTTGTCTGTGATCGTGTGAATCATATATCATCCCAAAAATGCTTGTATAATTATTTTCTCTATTTTGTTTGTTTTTGTATAAAAAATGGTTTCTCTCAGATTGCGGTGCAATAATAAAGGAGTTATCGATGTTTAAAAACGTTAATAATTTAACATTAACTAAAAATTGACAATTGCAGCTTACACTGTCAGGTTGATGAAAAACGAGTTAGCATCTTTATTGTATATTACAAACACCGTCCACTTCATCCTGTAGGAATAGGATAACGAGACGGATTTATAAAGCTAATTTGACCAGACAAAAGTTGTTGCACGTTTCCCCAACGCTACTCACATTTGCATTATACGCAAATGCAAATGATCGTACTACTCTTACACAAATACTAACTTTTAGCTTATATGCTAACAATTAAGGTATCTACTTTAATTTACGGACAGTATAAACGGTAGCTTCACCCTACATTATAATGGTAAGTAGTCTTTTGATCTCTGTCAATCACATTGTTGTTCAACGTCAATTTTTGGCATCCAGGTTGAGTATCACAAGAATCACGGGTTCCTGAGCAGACACAACTTGCAAAGTTTATGCCGGCGGTACCGTTTGCACTCTTCTGATAGCTCGATTCACAATAACCTTTTGAGAATTCTCACGATCCCGAAGTGACATCGAAACAATTTCTCGGTATGGCTTCACACTACAATTTCTAAACCCACTCTTCGTTTTGAAATTAGAAGCCAACCACATGAAAATGAGCATGTCGAGGAACATCAAAACAGCGAAGAGGAAGAACTCACTTGACTGCAAAATCAAAGTATATGTTAACATGTGAACACTGCTATAAAATAATTTACATACAAAATTATGAAAGGTTTCAGAATAATCAGTAAAAATGTATTTACCTGTGATGAAAAAAATTTTGCCTTTGCAATGATGGTAACAATTAAATTTCCTGATGCAATCGCGACTAACCAGGCGGACTGCATTACTGATTTCATTGATGCTGGTGCCTAGCAAGATAATTCATGCATATAAGAAATTATTGTACAGCACAAAAACGGGGATGACACTGAAATTTTACATTTGTATATGTAAGTACATATACAAATGTACATATACCTACACTTGATGTCATTTATAACGGAAAGACAGGAGATTAAATGATTACCTGGGAATACGAAAATTCCATTCCGGTGACAGCGAACATAACTTCAGCAATGGTTATAATAAAAAACTGAGGTAGCAGCCACAACATATTTACATCTTTGCCGACAGTATTATCGAATATTTTGACTAATGATCTCGAGGCATCGTAATTAATATGATACAGTGAAGTGCTCATTTCCTGTGAATCAAATACATAGATTTAGAAATGTAATAATTAATAGTAGTGTCTTCAGAAATTGCTGGTCATTTCAGCGAATAATTTTGTCAACAAGCATAAAATCACACCTTGGAAATACCAGGTTGTAGAGTGACGTAAGTAACTTCGCTAGTATTACACAGATGTTCCTCCCCGGACAAAAACATGGCGAAAGTGAGGGAGGAATTATTCAGATCACTGCCCTCAGGTATAGAGAATTTTGACGTCGCGTTTTTAAGGATATTCTCGCTACTGAAAACTTTATCCACCTGCAGCGTAGCATTTACTGTGCAAGGCAGTGCATTCAGTAACACAATTTCGTGCTTGAGAGGTTCACTCAAAATGGATCCATTATTTACTTCCAACATATGTGGTTTGATACTCTGTGTAATAAAAAAGATTGAGAAATGAGTCACATATTTTAGCGCTATATCGATTTACCTGTATAAGACAGATACTATCAAACAAAATGTAATAAGTACACTAGTACACATATGACCCTGTTAAAGACAAAGAAAAATACCTCCAATTTTAGTTCAACCATTCCGGACATAAAGAATGCAAGGGATGCCAGGAGCCCACCCACAGCCAGACGTTGTAAAGGCTTCTTTAAGAAGTTCATCTTTCCAAATGCTGGGTAAACAAATTTATCAAAGGCCGGTATCAAAGCCAGCACCAGCAGGGGATTTACGACCTGGTGTAAACAGCACATATTCTCTATATTATATGAACCACCTATCGACGCACATTATCACATTATGTACATTTAACAAATACTATTCCAGACTCCACCGGTATTATGTGAAGGTATGGAGCTCAATACTTATTAGATTAAAAAAAATAATTACTTGTATATGATCTGGTTTTATGGTAATTCCAAAAAGACCCCCATTCATTCGACTAGCTTGGAGTGTCCAACGTGAACCCTAAAAAGCAACAAGAGCACCAGCTAGAGAAATTTATACTTACGAACTTCTTTTTGCGCTCTATTGTATATCTGATGTAGTAATAAAATACAAGCATTCATCTATACAGAATGTAAAAACTCACTTGTTGCTCCATCAATGCCCAAAACATGGGAAATGTCAAATACAGCACTAGAACTCTTAAAATTGCTTTAATATCTTCAATAAGCGTCCTCTCATACTTTCCCGACGTTACAGCGTGGTCCAGCCAATGCAGTTCAGTGGACGATCTCCCTTTTTTGTACTTCATTACAAGTGCGTGCTGAAAACAAAGATAACTGTCAGTGACGGAGAAGAGCAGCATTCCAAGTCCGGATCAAATGATCACAAAAGGAAAAAGAAATTGAGGATTTAGGACGCTTTCAGAACTCACCGATATGCATTTTCCAACCTGAACGATGATACTGCCATCAGTGGATGTTGTCGTGTAAAATACTTTCCCAATTAAAAATGTAACTGGAACACATTAATAAAGCAATTAACGATCCGTTGGACGATGTATTTAAATTGTTCAAAAAAAATGTAACACTAATTATTACCAAAGGCTGAAACCATCACAAGTGTTGTGGTTGCAAAGGCCAGGGAGTAGCAATCTCCGTCAAAACAGGATACATCTTTCCGAAAAACTGGGGTCAAAAATGAGGCTATGAGTGCTCCGGCACTGATAGCAAAATAAAACATGGAAAAATACGCAGACAATTGCTTCTCTTGTTCTGGTAACTTAAATTGATCTCCTCCAAGTGCAACCACGCATGGCTTCACACAGCCCGTTCCAATCGCTATGAGAGCTAAACCCAGGATACTGAACTCTCTACAAAAAATAATAGCATATCAATGTATTACCACAATTTATACAGCACAATAAAATAATCACCATGTGCGTATACATATGTGAATCCCAAGATTGAAACAAGATATTTGAAAAAATATGAATGTCCATATTATTCCTCCGCGCAGAAAGAACGAAGTACTTACGTTCTGGGTAATTGTAACAGTGGAATGGCAGCTGCCGTTAATATTGTGTTTCCGATCACGTACACTGCCGTAAAAACTGCAATTGTTCTGTAAGCAATGAAAGGATAATTTATAAAAGACATTCATCTCATACAAAGATTGCGGATTAAGTTCAGTACTGTGAGTGTGAGCATATGTGTATTTTTTATTAATTAAGGTTTGGCATGCACACTCAACTACATAGTACCAATTGCCTATGTAAGTATTAAGGGGAAGTACGCTGTAAAGGAGACAGATCGTTAAGATCTCATCCAAAAATAATGTGACATAGATAATGACAAAGGCTAGTTGAAACTTATTAAAACTTAGTTGTATCGCTTAAACGTAAAAAAGGTGTCTTACTTAAATTTCCCCACAAAAGAGTCGGCAATTGAAGCTCCGAAAAGGGGGATAAAAGTGCAGAACATAAAAAATAAGTGGTAAATCTGTGTTGCTTCGTCGTCACCAAAGAGCAGCATTTTTGTGAGGTAGAGGATGAGGACAGCTGCCAAAATAGAAAAATTAGAACAAACACATTACAAACTAGTAGGAATTTATCACTTGGCAAAAACTGATATAAACAAAAAACGAATAATTTGGGTTGCTATTCTATTCTAGATATGTACTTACTACTTACCTTTGATTCCGTAGTATGCAAAACGGTCACAAAATCCATTGTACACAACAAAAAACACCCCACGAGGGTATCGTAATTTTTCCTCTCCCTGTTTTATTTGAGTCAAACAAAAAATATTACATTTAACACCTTAACACCTTCAAAGATTAAATTTCCATGATTTCCATTTTCATGTCCTCAACACACCCCTAAATGGTAAAGACAGTCTATATCTATATTAAGTCTAAATGACTTGTAGAAATAAATATTTTTGTAGACATATTATTTTTGGGTTACTTGAGACTCCCTCCCGGCTTCAACGTGTTCCATGTTGCGCTTATTTTTTTTACGGATGTTCTACGAAAAAACAAATAATGTTTTGAAACCGAAGGATATTACTTTCAGTGTGTTTGTTTAAACACACCCACGACAGGCACTTATTTATTTAACTATTTATTTGTTTTATTAAATGTTGATTTTGAAGCGAAATTTATTATTTCGGCACGTATTGACGGGAAATTATGTATTTCTATTTTTAGTACAAGCACGGCCCGAACACAATGTATTATTGGCTTTGAGAAATCTTTACAATAAATCTGAAGTCTTACAAGTCAAGACTTGAACGTGTCCAACAAGAAACTGTAAAATGTTACGAACTTCATCAGTAGGTTGCTTGCTTCGGATTAACACTACCACGAGTTCCGAATTACCTTTTTAAACAATCTTGCAGGTAGTACCTGTATGTATATATGTATGACGGCATTGACTATCCCAATATAACCGTGTTAAAGCTTTCAAGAGAATTGACATTTATTAACTCATCATCTTCTTACGTCATCAACACACCACCCAAGACGTCTTTTTCCTTTTGATCTTCATCGTTATACCAATTTTAGCGTGCTCATTCTAGTTGATAAACTACTTTCTTTTCCCTAGAACTCCACATTTTCTTGGAATTGAATACGTATACCTATAAAAATGTACATACAAATGAAGGAGTTACACACGTACCTATCCCTCCAATTTACCTCGGGGCGTACTAGTACTGCAAAAAAATCCCCTGCTGAAGTCTTCAATAGGTTGACTGACCACATCGAGGAAACAAGGTGTATCCACAGACATGAACAATTTTCCTATTAATTGCAAACAGATTTTTTTTTGGATTATCCCCATGCACGCTTCCTTTGATTACACACTGGTTTCAGAGTAATTCAAAGGATTTATCAGCAAAACTTCGTAGATTCCAACTTAAAAGATGATACCCAAATTGAAGTCTTCACACTGCTCATATCCATTTTTTTTTGCTTGCTTGTGTTGTGATAAGGTTCCAGCTCAAAACATTCACGCTTGGATTCTCTGAAAATGAATAAAAAACCACGATCTCCAACATTTATCTGTAAACTCTTGACTCACGTCCTAATCACATGTTACATGTTTGATCATTGGGTATTTACGTTTACATTTTCAATTACTTATACAATCTTGGTAAATTATGCATGGTTCCAGATTCTCCTTGGTCCACCTTACTTCCGCCGTGAAAGATGAGGTTAATACCTATGTACATTATATAAAACACGAAATGATGCAATTTTTGCAATTGTTGTCTTTTGCACTCAATTTATACGTAAATTAACTGATAGGGAATTCTACAATAGTTGAACATACCAATACATATAAACTATATACAAAGAAAGGGTATAATTCTGTCTTAAACCTTACACCTTACCGGATGAAAACATCCATGATGCTTTTCTATTTCCAGGGTCAATGCCAGTCTGACCTTCAACAGCCGCCACATTCTTCAGTTTGCAGATTTGCTCGACCCCTGAAAGTACATAATTGCCGATAATTTCTATTTTACACAAGCTTCACCTATAGTTTTCCGCGTACACACAAGTATTAAAATTCAGTTTAGAACCTTCAATCCGTCAAGTATCAACGGAAGTTTTCTTGTCAGGGTCAAGGGTTAAGAGTTACAGTTGTCAATCACTTACCAGGTACACAAACAAGTTGTACCAAACACCAAAAAACAAGCGTGACCCAAATCCTTTTCACTTAATCAATAAATTCAGGTTATTTTATCCTTTTCACGGATATATTTAATGTACATATACAACGAAAACAGCCACAAATATTTAGTAAACGGATATAAAACATCCGCAATTAAAATGAAAAGATGAAAATAATAAACTTGTAATAATTGCTCTAAATTTTTCATTTCTCATTTTGTAATTTAATTAACATACAGGATAGTGAGGATAGGCATAAAATGAGCATAAATTTGGTGCAATAATTTAGTTTTAATTTTTAGAGAACGGTTTTATACGTCCTATTCTAAAGGTGCTTTTTTCTGTCAGTTCAGTTCAGTTTTACCTTTCTTTTCGAAGGGTTCCCGTTTTTTTTTTTTAGATTCTGCTTCGTGAAACTTTTGTGAAAATAAGAGGACTGTTTATAGCTGTTAAATCAGTGCTCGTCTCAGCTGCTGTCAGGTGACCTTTTCCCATTATTGAAATTCATCTCATTCACAGAATAGTAAGCTAAATTTCCTGCGATCGCCAGTATTTGTAAATCACGAATTTTACAACTACATTACTCTCATAAATTCAGTGACAAATTAGAGTGGCACTAATCCATGTAGTTGAACTTTCTATATCTATATTGTGTTTTCAGCGATCTCGACAATGGAATGATTTTGTTTGTAAAGTACCTCTGGATGAAGCCTCTCATTTCGATCCACCTGTGATCGTAGGGGAGAGCACGGGGGCCGATTCAGTTTTGCCCAAATGTGGTCATCCAATACATCGTGCTTGACTCTACCGGGTTAGCAACATGGTATCTAATGAAGATGAATCACCCAATCAGTCTATACTATACCACAGTTGACACAGTACAACGTAGGTACGTTAAGATTTTTAACGTTTATAGCAATTCTCTCAGGTGCTATCGAAATGCGATCGTCAAGTTACGGCAATTAACATTTTTCTATTATGGATGCCCATTTTGTAAGGCAGTAGCTCGTAGCTGACCTGTATCCATTCAAAGGGACCTGTAAGCATTATCTTCGAATAAAGACGAACATCAACCGGAATATTGAAATGCTACAGGCGGAGTTACGCAACGCGCGGGCCAGGAGCGATTTGCATCCTAATTTTAGAAGCGAAATTCCCTCACGCCAAGAACCGGGCATCGAAAACGGGGCTCGCAAATGCCACAACTGCCAATCGCCGGATCATGTGGCTCGTACCTGCCTGCCCTCATTTTCCGTCTATAAGGTATTTGAATTTGGTTGTTGCTCGTGTTTTTATAAATCACAGTTGCTTATAATTATTATGTCTGCAGGTGCTCATTCATGTCGGACAGAAAAGGTTATGAAACGCCAGTAACGGGACTGGCGATCGCCGATAAGGATAAAAGGCTGGGATCATAATATCATTTGTGGAAGACGCATTGCGTTTGGAACAAGGAGTGACGGCTCCTGAATGCAATATGATATTGAGCCTATTTTACTTTCCTAAAGATTTCTGTCGCGTATGTGGTTCGTCTCTGCACCCTCACTACAAATGTGCTCCGGACCCTGGGAGTTCCTACCAAGCCAACAACGCAACTGAATCTCAACAACTCTGGAACGAGGGCATTGTTCCTAATCTGAATCAACTGAATGAGCTACTCGGTTATCCACTGTGATGTATTAGTCAGGTTGATGATCATAAGAATTTCTTAATTTGAGTTCATGTTTCGTGATTTGAGGCATCTTATGTATTGTAAATGAAATGTTTTGATGGGTGGTTTAAAATTATTTAAATGATACTTTCAAGATACTACTGACATTTGGGTGTATAGATTAATGGATTGGAATTTTCAATTAGCTAATTCACTATTTCTCGCTTTGATTTACTTTTTTGTTTTCGTCTCTCACTCGCTAATATTCTCTAATTTACTTCTTTTTCTCTCTCTTGCTAATTGAATCTCTCTCTACTTTACTGTCTTCTTTCTTTCCCTCGCTGATTTATTTTTGTTTCTTCCTCGGTCTCGCAGGTTTTCTTTCTCCCTCCCTCTCACTCGTTAATTCGCTTTCTCTCTGGCTCGCTAATTTACTTTTTCTCTTTCTCGCTGAATTAATAGCTCTCTATCTCTCTAGTTTACTTTACCTCACGCAAAATGTGTCTTCACTCTCTCACTTTTTTCTCTTTTCTCGCTTTCGCCTGTCTATAGGTGCCTCATTTTCCGTTTAATATTCTTCATCTTCCTAGCACGACCTGAATCGTCTTTCCCTTTTCTTTAAGTAGTTTGATATTTGTGCCATCACTTCAGAGGATAGTTTTTACGTTATTACTGAGGTTATTAGTGTGTACATACCGGCATAAGCATGTACATAAGGAAAAATGTTTATTGCAGCGTACCTAATGCATGTACGTTCCTGTAGGATTTAGCCCTGCACCTATTTGTTATCATTGTTGTTAACCACTACAACTATTAATGTTGAGTACGCGTGTGTGGCCGAAGGCATGTTTGTACACAATGAAGAATAATATTTATGTTTAATGCATTGAATAAATAATTGGAATCTTTACCTACGTCAAAAAAATGCCACAATGTATCTTCCCTGCAAGATTTGTACAAGTGGAATGAGGTGACAAGAAACAGAATTGTTGCGGCACGTAAAAATAACCGGTTTTTCTGGGCATCACTTAATGCAACAATGGAAGCACGTGTGCGCAGAAGGTGTTTAGTGATTACCAAATGCATTACTATAGAAAAGGGTATCACACAAGGATGAGTCCGCACATATTTATTTTTATTTATTCACTTCATTATTTACAGTGGCTCATGCAAAAAAATGCTTTGTTACAGCATTACGTAACCAAAGTCTCACGTTAATATTGTTTACAGGGTGGCGCTCTTTTTTCTGAGTCAGTATTTCCAGGAATACATTTTGTCCAGGCGTTTCGAAGGAAATGGCAAATCTCGACAGAAATTCTGTACGATTTCCTCCACTATGAAACTCTACAGATTAAAGTAAGGCTAATAAAAGGCTCTACCATGCAAATAATAAACGCTAAAGACGCATTTAAACGTAATTTTCTTTTTTTTTTCATGGACGAAAAACGAACCATGTCTTTAGATAACGCATTGAAAGCTTCCAGAACTAGTTTTCTTGCATGTTCCAGGTTGCTGACAGGCCACGTGTATATCCTCCCTGGAACTTCTATCCACCGTATCTCCTTTTTCATCTTCATCTTCTCCAGTTTTCCCCTTCTGACTTCTGGAACTAATGTTAAATGTCCCACAAGGTGATCCTCCAGAAGCCACACAGCCCTCTTGTTCCTTATGGTAGTTCATTGTAGCCGGGTCCAGGCAGGCACAACGTCCCCTCCGACAAATTAACCCTTTCTCCCCATGACATTGACTCTCCTGACAAGGTGAATCAAAGGGCAGTCCCAATTGACAAGTTCGGGCGGAAGTTTCCCAAAAATTCTCCATGCACTTGCATTTCCCCCGGTGACATCGAGCATTTTCCGTGCATGCTGGATTACTGGGGAAAGTTTCTGGAGATTCTCCCTTGTCAACTTCTCCCATTTGATCTGTCCTCCGTTCCGTGCAATTGGAGCCCACCAAAGTGAGGCAGGATTGGGATCTCTCGGAATAGATTTGATGAAGGGGATTTCTGCAAATACATCTTCCATTGGAGCAACTTAGGAATTTATCCGGATTACAATCTTCCAGTTCCACTTTGGTCTTTGCAAGGCTTTGACAAGCTTCCATGTGGTTAATTTTGCATTCTTTCCCCGAACGACGGAGGGAAGCTCCTTGATTACATTGACATGTGAAGTCCGTAATTTTTTTGTGCCTGACCTTGACATCTCCCTTGCAACTGGCGTGAGAGGAACATTCCAAGGACTTCCAACGGGGATGGCAGGGACGGCCAGGTAGAATGAGACATTTACCCCTTTCGGGACTCCACAATTGATGAGCCTCGGAATCACAGGCGCATTTACCTTGGATGCATTTTAGACCCTCGTCACAAGATTCTTTTTCCTCTATTCCTCCTCTTTCCTCTCTTTCCCTCATTCCACCTCCGCCTCCTCCATGATCGCCCTCGCAACTCTCACCCAATTTACGTCGAGGGATCTCGCAAATCCCCTGATAGAAGTCGGACTTTTTTCGGGAAGATCTTCTTGGTCTTCCTGATCTGACAGACAATAAGTAACTTCTCAAGAAGTTCGCCTCCTCCTCATCCTCCTCATCCTCGTGATTCACCTCCTCCTCCGTAATCAGTTTACAAACGGCCCCTGACTCACAATGAGGACCAATTCCCCGGAATCGGAAGCAACTGGAACCGATTTGGGCCTTGCATCGCCCACTATTCTCTTCGTACAAGGTTGTCCCGGGTTGGGTACAATTGCATTTTTTGCCGACCTCGCTGCACTCCAACCACAAGTTTGCATTACACTCCTCCGAGCTGTCACAGGGACTTCCGTAGGCTAAAAACCCGATTTCGGGTTGCAGAGGTGGGCCGATATTTGTGGGTGAAAAGGGACAGGCGGGGGCAAAAAGTGTCCAAAATAGGAGAATAAGATAGCTTGGCCTATTTTCCTTTTTTATTTCCTTCCATCCACCTCCAGATTCTTCCTCTCGCCTTTGCCTTCCTCCATCGCCTCCTCCGAACAGTGATGCATGCCTCAAGGCCTCAAAAATAAGGATAGACTTCACTGGATTTGACATCTTCCGTTATAAATGGGAAACCACCAACTTTTTTTTTCTCGGTGCTTTTATATGGAAAGGGAAAAATCCAGGGGGGGAAATGTACCACAGTACCACTACATTAACACTCAAAGCCCGGGTAGAGCCAGTTAAAATTTACTTGGATGTATACTTACACGGAGAAAAAAAAAGTTTCTCGTATAGTTCCGAAAAAAAAGGGATTCGAAGCAAATCTTCAACGCTGACTCAAGTTCACTGAAACCGATAATTTATCACCTCCAGAACACTCCAGAAGAGTAAGGGGGAGAAAGGGGAAAGTCGTTGAGATCACACACCTGCGGATTTACGGAATCCTCCTCGAGACTCGTGTATCGCGTGGGAAATTTATTTTGTACCTATATACGGATTTTTTTTGCAGTTTCTTCATTCCAATGGCAAATTCTCCATTTTTTTGGATGATGAATGGAATGTGGGCCAGGGATGGTGGGAACGCGTTACAAGGAAATTTCGGGGGTGAAAGTGTGGAGTGGTTCTCTTTAAAAAGGGAAAAACCCGGGATTTTATGTAGTATCCTTTTTGTCTGGTACAAAAATTCTTTACATAAGGAATACACACGTGTGGAGGCGTAGGCAGTTAAGGAAGCAGTTCAAAAATGTAATGATTTATCCTCGCATTTCGTCGGCGTGTTAAGCATTTGGAGTGGAAATCTCATCCGTTCCTGACGCTCCTCATTTGTTTTACGCATGCATCTGTTAGCAAACTTTGCACCTAATCTTGAAAAATCACTCCCTTCGAGGGATTTTTATTGGCTTTCTTTATTTTTCTAACACCTTTTTTTTTTGTTGAGCATCCCCTTTTATCTTCTAATTTTATTTTTCATCCCTTTCAACCTATTTTCATTCTCTAGTTTCTTGCCATATCATTCCCTTTTTGATTCGTGTGTATTGTTTCTAGTTTTTCTGTATTCTGTTGTTTCATCCCTGTTTACATTTTCTTCTTTGATTTCTGTCCACTTTTCCATCTGTTTACGTCTCTGTATTTTTTCTTCCTCTTTTCCTTCTTATTGTCTCGTTTCGTTATAAACTTTCATTTCATGCTCACACTTTTCTATCAGTTTCTTTTGTCACTGATTTTTTCCCGCTTTCTTGGTTTTTGCCCCTTAGTTTTCTGGTCTTATTTTCTTCTTGTTTCTTTCATTTCCTTGTCCCGTTTTGTTTCTTTCATTTTCTTCTCCCGTTTTGTTTCTTTTATAGTCTTCGCCCTTTTTGTCTCTTGTGTTGTCTTCTTATTTGTTTGTCTCTTATTTGACTCCTTTCTTTTTGCCTCTTATTTGATTCCTTTCTTTTTGTCTCTTATTTGACTCCTTTCTTTTTGTCTCTTATTTGACTCCTTTCTTTTTGTCTCTTATTTGACTCCTTTCGTTTTGACTCTTTCAATTTCTTCTCTTTTTTGTATGTTTTTCTCTCTTGTTTTGTCTCTTTCAATTTCTTCTCTTTTTTGTATG
>JAQGBT010001625.1:0-30169 GCA_034698585.1 Disparrhopalites patrizii | reverse complement strand
AACGATTAAAATAGAAAGAAAAAAAGAATAAAAGAACGAAAATAAAAGAAAACGATTAAAATAGAAAGAAAAAAAGAGGTAAAAGAAGGAAAATAAAAGGAAGGAAATGGAGAAAATTGAAATCAAAGAAAGAAAAAAATAGAAGGAAGGAAATGGAGAAAAAATGAAATAAAAGAGAGTCTGATAAAAGAATAGAAGAGAAAGTGGATGGGAGAAAGGCAACCAGAATAGGAGAAACCGCCGGATAAAGGAAAAAATATGTACAACACTTTACTAGTTTCCAACTCTGTGCTCCTGACAAGTAACAATCATAATTTATTAAACTTTTTAAAGAATATCTTCATACTCGTAGACGTTTACGGAATTGACACGCAAGATTGGAATAAAGGATAAGTTGGGCGACGTGCTTGATTTCCCAACGACCTCACACACACACATTTTTTATTCTCTTATTCTTCCCCCCCCCCACCTCTCTCTCTCTCTCTCTCTCTCTTTCTCTCATGAAACCAAGCCCACTCTGCCGAAACGTAGTGGGTCCCACGCATTATTCAAGGGAAAGTAGTGTACTTTTACTCCCCGTAATGGGAGCAGTGTCAGGGCTGGATACATAGGTAGGTATTATTTTTGTATTATTATGCCTTGTAGGCAGAGTTCTTGTGTGTACTGACACCGTGAAAAAAGTACATACTATTAGATACACGAGTTGCTTCCGCCTCGTCGATCAATATGGTACACACACACTTAATAATAAAGCTTGCACTCCATTGCACTCATTTTCTTTTGATCCTCTCCCTAAGCCCGTAGTATTGCTCTCAAGGTTCAGAGGTGAGGGGCTCTAACTTTGTTTTCTTTTCCTTGTCTTATCCCACACCATTATTGACACACATAATCGGCGATGGAGCTGTCAAAAAAACCCTCGCATCTCAAGTCTTTGGCAGAAACATCCAGGCACTTTTAATTTGATTTCAAATTCGATTATTTGAGCATTCATTCCTTCGTGTAAAGAAATACGATTCAAAACATTCCTGGTTTTACTTGAATGTCCCCGTGAAAATTTACGGAGAATAGCTTGAAGGAGTGCCGACAAATGTAATTAAGTATAAGGATTTTCATTTTCAATAATAGCCAGGGAGTGCCGTAGATAAAGAGGGACCCCCGCACATCTACTTAATTATTTCGTATTCACAGAACCCTCAAAAAATATGGCTACTCTCCATAATTGAAGCCCATAGGTCTCACACAGTTTATAGGCCTATATACGGTTCTATAGACAAAAATATTGATGAGGAAGATGAATTATGTTGTAAGAGTGAAAGGACTCAATTTATAGCTCCAATGGAATTCCACGTAACCATCCAATATTTTGACTTGTGACATGATTCAATGATTACAGCTATTATCAAATATTAGAGGCACCGTCAACTTATTCAGACTTTCCCTTTGCTTGGCATGTCCAGACACTAAGTATTAAGTCTGGAGCTTGTTTATGTGCATATAGTTATATTTTCCCCCCAAAAAAACTTTCTGTTTCCATATGTATGTGTACTCTCCGTTCATTAAATCCCAGTTAGCACAGGGTACATCGTTTTGGATTGGGTCAACATTTCCCCCATTTCACCTTCATCGTCTCTACTAAACCCGCCTGGATCATTTTTCTCCCGTCTCATCGTTGGAGATTCTCTCCTCTTCATCTCCATTTTGCACCCTGACATCATAAAAAGACACATCTTCACATTCTCAGCTCCACTAGTTCTCCCCTTAGATCCAGATTTAAAACGGGACAAGTTCTAATATTGTAACATTCATTTCATCCTTTTAAAAAAAAAAAGTTTAAAAATTGACTCTACTAGATCTAAACTTTCCTCTGGATTTCCCTTAATCAAAGGTCTTTTTAAGATTCTCGAAATATTTGTAATTTTTTTTTAAATACCCAAAAATACAGTTTCCTATAAAAATTCGCTTGTGAAATATTGAATGATTGTTCCTGGAAAAGCCAGATGAACCTAGCCCAGTTTGTGTCGGGTGAGCATGCCCGTCAGAGGTAGCTGTAGAGTGACGATTGGAGAATTTTGGATTCCCCATTACACGTGGCCTGGAGCAAGCCGGGGCATGATTTTCAATGTTAATCGTAACGTAAGACCTTCCCACGTTCTCTCATCGGCTTTACTCAGCACTTACAAATCTGCGCCAAATACGTGTCTTGTGGTCCTCTACCATTGTACTTTCCCTCTCCTGTAATCCTCACCTGTGTTCAATCTGCCACCGACATTTAATTTCCGTAAATACTTTAATTTAATACTCTCCCTCAGATCCGGAGGTTTCCTCAATTCAACACGCATTCATTCCTGGGACAATCTACATTTGCCCTATGAGCTATCCGCATATAAAGGGGACATATACAATGTAGTAGGCGTGTACACATCCTGACAAATACCACAGTGCTTAATGTGCTCTAGTAGATTGAATGCTAAAAAGGGGGAAAGATGAGGACATAAATCCGATAGACGTACCTTGAGCTCGTCCGCCTCAATGAAGCCACTTCCATCTGTGTCATATTCCCGCCAAATCTGTGTACATAAAATTTAATTTAATTAACAAATTAAATTTCCCTCAATGCTCCTCTTACTTAGCTCGAGGAAATGAGATAGAATGGCATTATTAGAGATTGTTCTGTCTACAATTTCAGCCTACATTTTAAGCAAATAAAACGAGGAAATACTGCGGTTGCGAAGGGAAGCAAAAATGTTTTTCGGGGAATATTTTAAGGGGAAAGTGGAGGAGAAGAACTGTATCAAAGGCTAGTAATAGAAAGGGAAGGGAGGAAAATAGATGATATTGGATAGCAATTTGCAGGTTGGGAAATAAATGAGGAAATATGTATAGGGAAGGCATGTATGAAGAAGGAGCCTATAAATGGGACTGAAGGGTCACCAGCAGCGTGAGAATGACAAGGATGGTGCTGGAGAGGAAACTCTGGATATTCTGGGGTATCATGGATATACCTATGGATATAGAGATAATCCATGCAACGGAGAAGATGTATCATTGTGCGTGGGGTAAAGGCTGTTGAGGTGTCCTAATCACCGATGTATCTATTACCATTGTACCACCCACAAAGGGAAGGAACCAGGGACGGCAGATGATTGAGTAATCTCGCAAAAATTAAGAAATACCTCAAGTTGGTAGCCACAAGAAAAGGAGAATGGTGCGAGAAGTTTTCTTCTTCACAAGTATTCTCCCCGTGACCTTTTCTTCTCCTTCCCATCCAACTTTTATCTATCATTGTGTTCGGATAATTTCTTCATTCCACCCGCCGCTATCTCTGCGGGTTTCCATTTCCTATTGTCTTCTTTCTCTCAGGTTTTACTTCTCTCTCTTCACTCTCTCTTCTCGTTCTCTATTGATATTCTCTCTTCTCTCAGTCCTTTTCTATTGCTTCTCTCTCTCCTTTTCTATTGATATTCTCTCTTCTCTCAGTCTTTTTCTATTGTTTCTCTCTCTCCTTTTCTGTAGTTTCTCTCTTCTTTCTCTTTTGTGTCTCACTCTCTTCTCTCTCTGTTTTCTCTCTGTTTTCTCTCTTTCTTTATTGTTTCTCTCTGTTTTCTCTCATTCTTTATTGTTTCTCTCTGTTTTCTCTCATTCTTTATTTTTTCTCTCTGTTTTCTCTCATTCTTTATTGTTTCTCTCTCTTCTCTCTCTTTCTCTATTGTTTCGCTCTCTTCTCTCTCTTTTTCTATAGTTCCTCTCTATCTGCTCTCTGTCCTTTTCTATTCTTTCTCTCTCTCTTTGTACAGTTTCTCCCTCTTTCTCTATTGTTTCTTTCTCTTCGCTCTCTTTCTCTACTGTTTCTCTCTCTTTCTCCATTGTTTTTCTCTCTCTCGTTTTCTACTGTTTCTCTCTGGCTTCTCTCTTCTCTCTCGTTCTCCATTGGTTCTCTCTCTCTCTTCTCTCGTTTTCTACTGTTTCTCTCTGTCTTCTCTCTTTCTCTATTGTTTTTCTCTCTTCTCGCTCTTTCTCTATTGTTCCTCTCGCTCTTTCTCTATTGTTCCTCTCTCTCTTTCTCCATTGATCCTCTCTCTCTTTCTCTATTGATCCTCTCTCCCTTCTCTTTCTGTATTGTTTCCCTCTCTTCCTTCGCTTTCTGTATTGTTTCCCTCTCTTCCTTCTCTTTCTCTATTGTTTCCCTCTCTCGTGTCATTCCGTATTGTTTCTCTCTCTCTTCTCTTTCTCTAAGTTTCTCTCCCTTGTCTCTCTGAATTTTGTCTGTCTCTGAATTCCTGCGTCTCTCTCTAATCCCCGCTCCATCTACGACTATTTTGTCCGACAGAAAATGAATAGAAACCGGGTACGGAAGCTCACAGCAGGTCCCATCCTGGGTAGGAGCATGAGTGAATGACAGGAAAAGTGATGGGCTGATTGGTATATTTCATTTTTCCTGTCTATCTCTTTTGTTGGCATTTCCGTACTAGTAAAGAATATGTATGTAAATCTTACATCGGTGTTTATTGGGAAGGGAAAATCACTCTGGATAACAGGAGATGGGGAACTGTGCTTTTTGGATAATGATAGTACATATGTAATGTTTCGAATCCAGGGAATATGTATTGCTTTCTGAAATGAAAGCTCTCGGTGGTCGCCTTTAGTCGTACCGATTTGCAATGTGTCCCCATCACTCCTTTCCCATCCTCAAATCCAGCTGTTTGGCCCTCTTCTCTCTCACTCTTTCTTTCTGTCTCTTTCTCTTTCTCCGTCTTTCTCCGCCTTTCTCCGTATTTCTTTCTCTTTCTCTCTCTTTCTCTCTTATTCTCTCTCTTTCTCACTCTTTCTCACTCTTTCTCTCTTTTTCTCTCTCTTTCTCTCTTATTCTCACTCTTTCTCACTCTTTCTCTCTTTTTCTCTCTCTTTCTCACTCTTTCGCTCCCTTTCTCTCTCTTTTTTCTCTCTTTCTCACTCTGTCTCTCCATTTCTACCTCTTCCAGTACTCCTTTCACTCTGCGATTTCACAAATTGTAAAAAAAAATTCTGCACACTCTCCTGCTTTTAAACTGATATCCTAAAGTAGTCCCAGCCGATCCCAAATTGACATATGCACTCACATGAAAAAGTATCTTCCATACTGTGTATCTCAATCCTTGTTTTTTTTGCCCGTAGCAATACACTACGTGTACGTAGTACGAAGGGAAAGGTATGGGGAAATGCAAGGGGAGGGGAAAAAAGGAAGGCGGGGGAATCTAAAACATTAATGATGGTTTCCAGTCTCAGGAATATTTTATGTCCTTCCCTCTCCATACCATTTACTATTCATTCGATGAGAGTAAGGGAACATGGGCTTTCTATTTTTTTTATTTGACCAAACTTGAACTCCCCTTCTGGGGACAAAAAAAAACTGTCCACCACTTCTCCATTAGCTTTAGCTAAAGTTTAATTGTGGGGTATACAGGGAATTCCCTCACACATTTAAGTTCATGGGGGTCATATAGTCCTGCGGGTATCGACCAAGACCTTCTTTCCGTGGATGGAGAGGAAGAGAGGGAACTTTCACTGAATTTGTTTTAGCTTGGACACATGCAAAGAAATGAAAGGTAGGAGAGAAGCAGGGAAGAGAAGGTTAAAATGATTTTTTTTTAGAAATTAGAAAGGATGCAAACAAGAGCCTCTCGATGAGTGGGGATGAACGAGACGGCCAAAAGTTTTCAAGGGATACTCTTGACTCTGAATGTGTGGATTTAGTCACATATGTGCATGCTTATATGTATTATATACTTTTATATATACTGTTATACATCTTTTGGGGAAATTGAACCTCACATCGCACTAGGGCGTCAATTATTCACACAAGCTTTCACCCCATGATGTCTCCCATTTGAGGGAAGAAGGGCAAAGTCAGGACGACATTTACAGACAAGGAGTAACTTTTGCCTCAAACAATGTTAAATTGAAATATATTCGAGTGAAAAATTTATCGGATTTTCCCAGGATTCTCACTCCTGCTTGGAATTACGGGGATTAAATCAGGATTTTGAAAATTCAAAAATTATAGATACTTAAAGTGGTAATTTTTTACCTCGGAATTCCATCCAACTTAAATTTCCTTAAATTTTATATCATTTACAAAAATGCTACCTATTCTTTTCACGTATTGTGCCAAAAATGCACATGTTTTTATATATTTGAAACGTTAAAACCATTCAAAGATATTTCTACAAAATTCAGCTAAGATATTTGATCCTAAAATCAACATTTTCATAAATAGTCCCTGGAGGCAAAATTAAGCGGCTGAAATGATCAAAAACTCTGCCTTTTCAACTTTATTACTTCCATAAAAATGGGAATAATTCGGTCAATACTGGTTGGATCTGAGTAAAACTTCCTTCCTGACGAAATAAAATCCTGCGAAAAGTGCATATTTTTTCAATAGGAACGATTGTCGATACAAAGTGGTTTAAGCCTAGTTTCAATATTGAGGTTTTCCCTTGAAAAAACATTTTTATGCACCAAGGCTTTCTATACAATACCTCTGATTTTGGTAGGGGATCTTCGGAAATATGGAAAAAGGCCTGAAAAATAGCTTCCTACAAGATTGCATTAGTTCTAATGGAATTTATTTCCCATTTGAACTGCGACCCGGCTTACTGTCCGTAGTCTCCCACTTTGTTACAGGGACTTGAATTGGATGAAGAAAAATTTGTGGAGGAAGGAAATCCACTGGGAATCTAAATGGGATGATGTTGCCAATGCCACCATGGTAGTTTTACATGGAAAAATGTGCAAAAAACCAGAGGAAAAAAAAGAAATGCAAAAGTCAAGCTTATGCATATAAGAACAGAGAGTCCAAAAGAAAAGACACTCACCTTCATGAACTCCACACTGGATTCCAGGGGATTGTCAAAGCGAAAGAGGAGCAAAAAGTTCTCTTCCATCGGTAGGAGTTGTGCAAGCTGTTCAAAGAGAAATGCATAAAAAAAATGTCAAGTCAATGTTTTTTTTACCTCCTTGTTGTATCCCCAGTAAATCTTTTCGGATTTGTTAGGAGCAAAGAAAATTTTGACAAACAAGCAAGGAAGCATCAACTTCTTTTTCTTCTCAAAAATTCTCGTAAAAACAAACGTGGTTTTTGTCACACCCTTCCCCTTTTCTCCATTTGCTTTTCCAAAGAAATAAACTATAAAAACTTTCCCCCCCCAGAAAGAATGGATAAAAACAAAGTTTGAGGAAGTAAGTGAAATTTATCCCAACAAGTCTCAAATTATTTATGAGTTGTGAAAGTGAAATTTTTTGACAAGTGCCCGCCCCACTGAGAAAAAACAATGTAGGTTGGATAATAAAAACAAAATACAATTTATGGGATACTCCTCCCCCCTCATCCCAACCTCTCCCGTGAGACTTGGTCAACACCCGAAGTAAAATAGGAGTTGCCACCATAATAGGGGGATCTTTTATCTAAAAGTACCACACAATTTATGGAACTTTGAAATACTTGCCATCTTTTTTTTTAGGGGGGGGGAAGGGAATAGGGGGAACATAGAAAAAAAATCCCCCCTTCTTTTTATTGTCTTCCACACTACACAGACTGAAAAGACGGGTCCCTGGCCTGGGATTAATTAAAAAACTTTTCCCCAACTTAACATATACGAAATGATTGTGAGAGAGCACAGACTTTAGTGGAACAACACCAATGTTCTTACGCTTTTTCAAATCTTCCCCCATCCCCCCGTCCAGAGGAATAAATAATGGACATGACAGAAGGAACAAAGTTTAAAAAGGAAGAAATTCTCGCAAATACAGATAAAATGTGAAAATAGGAACTTCCACTCTATTACTATGGGGAAAGGGGAAAAAGGGATTTTTTTATGCCCCAAAAATATATCCTTCCATGTATCCGCCGAGTGAATTTAAACGTTCACTTTTCTCTCTTTTCCTCCCTTTTATTTTCCTTTTCCTATTCCCTGTATGCGAGCTTTGTTAAGTGGCTTTTGGCAATAGTTATTTCTTCTCTCACATTCTCTCTCTTCTCTCTCTCTAGTAGTTCTTCAATTTCTTCACTTTCTCCTTTATTTCTCTCTCATCCATCCCGTTCTCCCATTCCATCTCTCCCACACTCACCCCTCAACCATTCTCTTGTCTCTTCCCAACAAGTGCCATCACTTGAATTGGAATTTTTTAGCTCGATTGTGTGAATTAATTTGATACGGATCAATACGACGATAAGCTGTGGTGGGCTCGCTCTTTTTCCTTACATGTATGCGCCGTCCTTATACACACACATTATTATACTCATTCCCATGAATGATTTCTAAACGCTTTCTCTCATACCTTTCTCTCTCTCATACTCTTTCACTCTCTCTCTCTTTTTGTCTCTAGTACTCTTCCTTCCTCTGTCTCTTCCTCCTTCTCTCTCTCTCTCTCTCTGTCCGTCATTTCTTTTCCCTCTTCCCCAAAACTTTTCCTTTCACATGTATGCACGCAAAGGACCTTTATTCCTTTGTTGTAATTCCCCCTCCCAATACATGTGCTATTTAGACGTCCTCTTCCTCACACCAAAAGTCAAGCCATTTTTACTGCACCCTCATGAAAAAAATAGTCCTGGGGTAAAACCACATACCATTACGCTCCCATGGATTTCCTCTTCCCACTCCCATGATATAGCATATATTGTAGTAGAGAGAGACAGATCGAAACTGTCAGTTGGGAAAGACAGAAACAACAGAGAGAGAGAGCGCGAAAAAACTAGGGATAATGAGAGCAAGAGAAGTAAAGAGGGGAACGGAGACAAGGAGAGAGAGAGCAAGAAAGGGAAAAGGAAAGAAGGAAGTATGGAGATAATTTGAGAAAGAATAAGGAGACAGCAAAATAGAGAGCAAGAGTGGGAGCATGAGAAACAGGACAACCTGAGGAAAACTAGAGAAAAAGAGACCAAGAGGAACAGTGAGCAGGAGATATAAAAAGAAAGATGGACAGAAAGAAATAGAAAAAATGAAAGAAAATTGAAGAGAAGAAGAGAGAAAGAGAAAAAAGGTAATAGAGACAAGGAGAAGTGTGAGCAATGGTAAAAAGGACAAGAGGGAGAAACGGCGGAAGGAGAGCGAGAGAAAAAGAAAACGAGATGAGAGAAAGACGGAGATAGGGAGAGGAGGAGAGAAAGACGGAGATAGGGAGAGGAGGATAGAAAGATAGAGAGAGATAAGGAGAGGAGAGAAATGCACAGAGAGAGATAAGGAGAGGAGAGAAATGCACAGAGAGAGAGAATGAGAGACGGAGAGAAAGACACAGAGAGATGAGGAGAGAAGAATAGACAACAAGGAAAAGGAGAGATTAACAGAGAAGAAGAGGAGATGGAAAGAAATCGAGGGAAATGGGAGAGAACAGTAGAGAAATATTTGAGTCGTCAATAGACATAAAAGCAGGGAGAAGGAAGGATAAAGACAAAATGGACGACAGAGCTCCAGAGATGGAGAAGCGGAGACAGGAAGAGTGAAAAGGAGAAAGTACAATAAAGAGAAAGCAAGACACTGAATGGGAGAGAAGGACAGCGAGAAAAGGAGAGATATGAGAGAAAAATGAGGAGAGACTGTTCACGGGGAGAAAATGTAAAAAGAGAGGAAGAGAAGAGAAGAAGGTAGAGAATGATAAAAAGGGAGAAATCCTTCACATTCAACAGACAGGTTGCCACTAAGTGCTTGGAGAGACCACAGACTTTCTCTCACAGTGTTTCGTAGCCGAAAGCCAAGAGTAAAACTCTCTCCGAACTTGACTCACTTCCTCCCTTTCTGCTTATCTAAAAGGCTTGGGAAAAGTCATGTACAAGGGAAAAGTTTCCGGGAGCGTGGCCTTTCCTACTCACTTTAGCCGACGTCTGAACTGCAGCAGAGTCAACGATATAGCTCCATATAATATGCATATACCTACAACTAAAGCAAGAAACATACGGGAGCTTCCCGATCTACTAAAGCCCAGCCCTGGTCTTGTCCACTTCACTCAGCTACCTCCTATTTACCAATTACACTCAACTTTATTTATTTCCTCCAAAGCCCGGCATTTCTCTCCCTCCCGTTGTTTTTTCTGTTTATTAAACTAAAGTCCTGTGTACATTTGGTCTACTTCTTTCTTGCTTTTTTTTTCCTGATAAAAAAACAAAAGAAAGTAGTCGGGGCTGGCGGGCGAGATAAAAGTAAGGTTGGACTGGATTCTATCACCAGGGAAAAGCCTATCAAGGAAATTCTTTTCCTTTTTTTCCGGTCGTGCTTCCAAACAACCCAACAACTGATGGGTTGGAATGAGGGTCTCGTGGAGGAATTCTCGCTTTGTTAGATAATGTAGAATATATACATACTATGGACACATACACCTACAATACTTCTGTATAGATATTCCACATGTAAGACGAATGTTGCATATGGTCAGTTACAGATCCAACGACACTGGACGAGAAAGTAGGGAAAGAGAAATTGTCGGTGCGGGACAGAGTAGTATTGATTTTAAAGCAAGAAGTTCTGATTTTTTTTTATTTGCTCAGTGAAAATGTGAATGTACTAAATACGTTTTAGATTTTAAAATCTTGCACATGCTTTCGTGCACCTTTTTAAAATATTTAACTTCAATTTTACAAAAACTTCAATTACTTCAATTTTCAAAAACCTTAAAAAATCATACACCTTTTGTAGGAATTGCGGCTCGGGCTGTTACCATCAACGTGTTTTGAACTCCCAGAATTGCATATGTGTATTTTAATGTAATTATCGTTTTTATTTAAATTGCGTATTTATTTAACACCAATGTTTTTACTATCCCCATTAAATTAGACGCTAGAAACAATTTCAGGGAATTTATTTTGTTGTCTCTGGAGATGCAATAAAAAAATTGAATGGTAAAACATTCTGAATTTTGAACCTAGCGCGGGAAAATGTTCGTAATGAAATCAGCTCTTGTTCCATCTGCCTGGAAATTTATTTTCCAGATCTGCAATAAAATTCTCATTAGAAAACATGACTTTTTCCGTTTGCTTGGTTGCGGAATGTGGCTAGAGGGGAGAAATGTTTCGGGGCAATGGACGTACGTGTAAGCCCCTGTGCATGGTTTTTTTTTCATCAAAGTAATTGTAATGCATTGTGCAACTCAGACTCTGTAAAAAAGTCTATTTGGGATGGTAAAGATTAGAGACGTACCAATGATTTTATCTAAGTGGAAGGATCCAGAGAGAGACTGGAAAGAGGAGAGATCTGGGGAAGGAATGTTTCAATTTACGTCATCGCCACCTCTTTATTTTTAGGCTCGTCAACATGTACATTATATCTACGTGGATTCGTACATAATGAAAGTTCCGAAAGGTGCTTGGAATACAATTCCATGTTTGCGTCCCATTTTAAAAGGGCGAATCGCACCGTTGAGTCCACGTTTTTTTTTCTCACTCAAATCCTGGAAGATATGAAAGCGGTAGAAAATGTTCTTCATAAAAATTTTTGGGACGTGTAAAACCACATGTTTATGTTTGAAAAAAATACTAGAGCATGTGGTACAGTATTTGAGTGTGCCAAAAAAAATTGTTTGAGAACCAAAAGCCCAAGGGATGAGATCAGACGACCGCTTCTGCCATTACAGTGTCCTTCTATATTGGTTTGGTTGTCATTACTGGTCACACACACATAAATATGTACATAATTCCCCCTGTAGTAAGTACAACTATACACGTTTCCATTCACATCCTTTGGAGAAATTGGATTGTGTCACGCAAAGGGCTTTTGTGAATCCGTAAAGAGACTAAAATATTTAAAGCCCAGTAATTTATGGGTGGGCCAATGAATTGAAGGGGAAAAAAGTGTGTCTGTGTGACATTATGGAGGACCATATATACACGCGTGCATGTATATATACATATGTAAATACTTGTTTCCTTAGGTAAACTATCTATCATGTAATATGTATACATATGCATGCATATCCAAATGAGATGGTTGAGTCCCTTTTTGTGGATCGCTTGCCCAGATAACTGTACCTTCCATTTTTTTTCTGCTCAATACCAGAGATGAAAATATGCATGGACACGAGGAAAGAAATGTTGTTTACCCGCACTTTTAGCCGTCATCAGAAGAGAATTATATATGCCCTTCATCATTGTCCAGGATTCCCATTTAGTTTTTCGGGAATAGTTACTCACATTTCTGAAAGCTTTTCTGACATATTTACCCCCTTGTACAATTTTTTTTATTTACTCAATAGATCGTGTCATTCCACCATGGTGAATAATGGAAGAGCCTGACCTCAATTCACAGGAGACCAATAAGTCAAGTATAGTCATTTTTAATCCAGGCAACAAATCCCCCCCCCCGAAAAAATATTACTCGATAGCCGAAGCTTAAGTCTAAAATTGGATTCATAATTGATTTATTGTTGGCTTTTAATGAACTATAATAAAGGGTATTAGACCTTCCCACACGCACCTAATTATTACCGATCCTCTGCCAACGTTCATAAGCAAGTGGATCTTATTGTCCTACTGTCTTTGGTGGATAAAAATGATAACATCCCTTCAAATTGATAGCATTTTCACATTTCCAGCAGGAACACACTTGACGTTTAGAGATTGAAATATTTGAGCAAAATGGGGCATCCCACAATCCATTTTCAGGCAGGCACACTTCAACATAGTGGAAGGGTTTAGGCACGTACATATTTGTACACACACATATCTTATGTGTATGTATATACGCATCCATATTAAATGTATATTGCACATGTATTCAAATGGTAGAAAAAAGAATGAGTTGAAAGTAAATAATAAAAACCTCGGGTGACGCAAGTCTGTTTTCATGCCATCACAATAGCCATCAAATCACTGTAAGACGAAAACGTATGAAGGGTTTAGAAGCAAAAGAGTTTACATTCAAAAGACGAATTTATTCAGAAAGTAAAAACATTCCTACACGTATATGTGCGTTCTTATGAAAACTATGTGTTTCGAGAAATATTTTTAAAAATATTTCCAACAGGATCTTAAAAAAATCCACCTAACCCCGTTTGCATCTATATCCATCATATCAAGGAGGAAGTATGTAGTAACATTGTGTGCGCAGCTTAATCGTGGATATGCTCGTATGAGCCCCTTTGCGAAATATATAGCACACATATATCTATACATACACACATTTTGATCGAACACGCGAAAAAATGTGGACGTTTTTCATTTTTCACCTTGTCATTGAGGCGTTAAAATGTGTTGTATTGGATTGCACTGGGAGAATATTGAAGAGAGCTTTCAAAATAAGAATATGAAGTTGAATAAAGAAAGGTACAGATACAGGAGAAAGTACTGCGTAGAAAACAGTGGGAGAGAATTTACCTCGCGAATGTCAATTTTCCCATCCCGGTTGTCATCGTAAGCCTCCATGAAACATTGCTTGAGCTCTGCTAACATCGCATCCGAAACTACCTGAAAGATTTCAAAAACAACAAAGATGTGAAATTTTCCCCGTGTCAATAAGACATTGTACTATTAAATACATCTATTTGTGTCAAATAATAAAAAAAAAACAGAAGCGGGTATTGGGAAGGCAAGTTCGACGATGTATCCCGTTTTAGCCCACTGTTTGCACAAATAATTGGATAAAAACATTTTTTTTGGGGGACAACACACAGGATATGAGTGAGAGGAAGCACAAATATTGGTGTACGTAAAGATTCCTTCGTTGGCAAGGCTGATGAATGGTGTAAGCCCACAGGTATTACGTGAGGTGAGACACAGGAGCTGGACTTTCTCCAGAGAAAGATGGAGCAGGCGGAGAAAGCTTTGACGTCGTGTCCTTTTGTATGTATTTCTTCCCAAGGGGAATGATGGGGAACGGAAAGGCCGGGGAGCAATTAGGGGAGCCTCTCACATCCATTTTCCTATTTACTTTCCTCTAAAGGAGTTAACGAGCAAATTGTTGTCACTTCCATCACACATTCCCTTGGCTCCACACACACATTGATCAGATGGGGTACATTTACTACAATGCACTCCACTTACTCGTCCTTCACCGGTATTTGGAGACTTTTTGGGCGACTTGAAACTTGTTACACAGTTCCTAACCCGATTTCCCTACATTCGGAGATCACCTTTACGGTCACAGTGGATTCTTGTAAGCGGTCACAAAAGGAGACCACAGGAGAAAGAGTGAGAGAAATGAGGTGGATGGAAAATACAAACTTTCTTTTTTCACAATATTCTCTTCTTCCGTATCATTTTTCTGTCTTCTCCAGCGGGAACCGAAGCATTTCCTTTTGCCTACAAAATCGTTGTTTAACAGGATCGGGACATTTTCACACTTTTTTTCATATCCCTTCCTTCTGTATTACGTGTCCCTGGTATTATCCATTGCATCACTATTATGCGGACTGTGTCCACATTCTAAAATCATGGAATCCTTGAGACGTCACAGGGGAATGAAGGTCGACGGGGATGTACTAGGAGAAAGAGGGAGGCAAGCAAGGGATAATTACAAAATCTAACACTAGACGAAAAACAAGAAAGAGATTGTGGAAAACATAGAAATTCAAGGTTTAGATGGAAAAATTAAGAACAAACATAAAAGTGGGAAAAGAAAAACAGGAAAAATGAAACCATTTAATAATCATCTGATCGAAAAATGGAGAATAAATAAGGGAAAAAGCGAAGATGAGAGAAAGATAGAACGAGAGCCAGCATTACGGAGAAAAGGAGAAATTAGATGAGAGAAGAAAAAAGGCAGGAGGAAGTTAGAAAATAATCAAGGCAGGAAAGAAAGTAAACAAAGAAAGAGGAAGTTAGAAAATAATCAAGGGAGGAAATAAAGTAAACAAAGACGGGGAGACAAAGAAGGAAGCGAAAACTCAGGTAAATATGGGCCGGAAAAAATAGAAGCAGCAAAAGAGTGAAACCCCACGTTAAAACATATCATACGAGGCTTAGACGGGAAAATATATGAGAAAGGAGAGGAGTACGGAAAGAAAAAAAATGAAGAGAAGGAAAGAGTAAAAAATGCTGGAGAAGAAGCATAAGGCCCGGCGTGTGCTGGAGAAGTGTGTCCGTAATTGAGGGAAAAAGCTATTTCTGGTTTCAATTTGATATATATAATGTAAGGTACATACTTATGCGCACATAACATACTCTCCAATGTGAGACTAGGCACATGCCTAAAATGTGTGTAAAGTGGTGACTTCATACCTCTGGACTGGAATCGATGGCGTTGACACTGGAGACGAATTCACGGAGAAAACCATCCAACTCACTCCCCTCAATGTAGCCATTACCTGGAAAAAGAAGAAGGGAAAAAACAAAGAAAAGGATTTATTTGATTTTCTTTAACAGTAACAAGATTTTACGTGACCAATTTCCCTTCATCTCCTCTCGTTTGTCTTCATTAAAGCTCTTACGACTACCACTATGCCAACATACATTACATGTACATATATGGATTTATTTCAACGGCATTTACCAATCTTATTATGGACGACCAACTCCTTTTTCTCCGTGTTTGTGAACTCACCATTATATGAGAATAAACAAAGCTTGTATTGTATTATTTCTACAAGTAATGGCCAAGCCGGACCGAGCAGAAAGACAAAGTTGGGAACGCATGACTATTTGAAGCCCAAAATTTTTTATTGCAATATACGTTTATATTCACAGGAATTTCCTAGAACAACCTTCAGTCATTAGAATAGACCAACCAATCATAGAGTGTAAAAGTATTTGTCCAATGTCAACATTGTTATTCCATGTAGAAGTAGCAGAAGTACTTAGTTATGCTTGTTTGGTTCATTTGGGAAACAAATACATAGAAATTGAATTTTTTTGGAGCCATATTCGTATAGGAAACTTAAAAATTAATAGAACGTTTTTTTAAAACCCAACTTTCAAGTGCATCCCTGTCAATAGTAGTATTTCGAGACAAGAAAAAATTAGACGATCCCATTCCTTCACTAGTTCAAAAGAATTCGTTAGGGAAATGCCTTGAGGCCCAGGTAAAGCGAATATGGAGAAAAGCTAAAGATCCTAACAATTTGCATGGAAGTACCAAAAAAATGCAGTTTGTTTGGATAAATGGAGAAAATGGAAGCAGAGTGAGCCTGATAGAACAGAGAGACAGAGGGGAAAGAAAGCAATTGAGCGAATGGAGTTAATGCAGAAAGCGAAAAAAGTGGAGGAGGAAAGGCTAAGGGAGACGGATTGAGACATCTAGAGAAAATAAAAGAGAGTGCAAGAGAAAGTAAGAGAGAAAGAGAGAGAACACGAAAAAGAGGAAAGCAAGAGAGAACTAGACAGAAAGAAAACGAAAACGAGAGAAGGCAAAACAGAACGAGAGAGAAAATAAATAAACGAAAGAGAGAAAGCAAGAGTAAAGCAGAGAGAGAAAGTAAGATAGAAAAGGAGAGAAATCAAGAGAAAGCCATGCAGAAATCAAGTGCAATTGAGATAGAGAAAGCAAGGGAAAACCAGACCGCGTAAATGTAAGACAAAATAAAAGAGTGAAAGCAAGCGAAAAATAGAGAGAAAGCATAAGAAAACGAGGAAAACCAAGAAGTAAAGCGGGAGAGGGAGAAAGCGAGAAGAACTAAACAAGATTGACAAAGCAAAGGGAGAACATCAGAGATAATTACGACGTGGGAGGAAGCTCAACTAGAAGAGAACCAAGTAATCGACGAGGGAAACAGAGAAAGCTCTGGAATACACGAACGTCAGTCAGAGGATTGTTCAAACATTTTCTCTCATGATCAATAACATCAGATTTTCGCCCCGGAAGGCTGAGATCCCTCAAAACTTAAGCACAAGAAGTGATTGAAAGGAGAAAGTAAGTCTCTCAATATTGAAAGGCAATGAGAATATTTAACCATGGGGTATTAACTACAACAGGAAAATAAATGGAGGAAATGGCTCCAAAAACTGATAAGATCATCAAAGGAATTGTTAAATAAACCCATTCCCTCCTTTTCGTGAGTAATATAATGAGATCTTCTCTTCCCTCCACGGAAACCTGTATCTTCCCATGAAATTGGGTAGGTGCGTGGGAGTGGGAATAACTACTACATAGGTATGCAAAGATGTTTCCAGGCTATTGTGGATGATTATCATTTACATCATCCTCATTGTTGGGGGAGAAATACGTTTGAGGAGGATTAGAAATGAGAGGCAGAGGAGGAACTTCCGTAAGTAGAGCAAGAAATAAAAAGGGGCAGAGTGCCAGGGGAGGCGATGCACGTCTTTAGGACGTGCTGTAATTACAGGGGCAATGCAGATGCATAATTTTGCACACTCAACTACATGCATACATGAGAGGACGTGGAAATGGCTGGTTGCTATTTATTCCGCAGAGATAACGGCTTTATCAAATGTCTTCCCTCCCTCTCTGTATTTGCATTGTCCAGGGATCATTTCGGTATCATTAGAGGGGAAATTCGGATGTGAAAGCACAACAAAATCCAACAAGTCCTACTGTGCTTCTAGATTCGACATTCTACAGTCGTACATACATATGAAGGCAAGAGGATTAAAACGGAATAAGCTCATTTGTACAGGGAAAGTCAACTTACGCTTTTTATAAGGAAAAAAAAAATATTTTCTCGCCGAAAAAAATATTTTTTTCCGGAAAAGTTATGCCCTATTTCCGTGTGAAAATCGGTCTTTTCTAATACTTTTCTAAGTTTATAGCTTCTAGCTTTCAATGGCACGCGTTGGTTCTATCAACTCATTCGGATTTGAGTGGTATTTTAGGCAATTCTTTTATAATGCATTTTAGTGGATAATTAAAAGCATTTCCCCCGTTTTTTAGCCGTATTTCCGATGCATAACATTAGAAGCTTTGACATTAAAAATCCCAAAAATTTATGTATGATTTGCATACTAATAATATGACAAATCTGGATTATCTTGACAATCCAGAGATGATATAAAAATCTAGGTATAAAAAAGGCCACAATCCAATTTATCCCCGTATTACATTTAAATCTACGGAAAAGCCAAGTAAAGGCATAGGGAAGAGCTGACTCAAGAAAAAAAATCTCTATAGGCTAATACTCCCATCCTTTATTGCAGTCATTCAGTCTCACTTTACCCCTTCTAGTCTTTGGTGTGGAAGAACGAGCCTTAAAATGGCAAGTCCCACGAATATTTCCAGTACATTGTGTATCTCGCACAAAGTACTGGCACAAAGTTCCCCAACGAAGAATTATCCCCTTTAATTTTCCACCCAATTTCTCCTTCCATAAGCCCCATCAATGGCTTTTAATGGTCGCTTAATTTTACAGATGACTGTCTCTTCTTTGGAAGTGTCTACTATACAAGGAGTGGAACCATTTATATGTATGCGAAGGAGAAAGTTGGTAATCAATCAATATGGTGACTTGACCCTGGGCAATTCCATCATAGAGAAGTAACCAAGGACATTTTAATGCTCTCTTCCCTCCCTTTCATTTTCTTCCTTCGACTTTCTCCATACACTTTTGCTTTCAACTGAAACTTCACGGCCAAGGCAAGAGTTCTCGCTGGTATTTCTCCCAAATATTTCCTCAACATTCTCGGCTTTCCCCCGTTTCAATTTGAGCTTTCTTCCCACCATGAACGTAGCTCCTTGTGCCACAATTTCTCTTTCGTGATCACCAAATGCTGTCAACACTGATGGTATAGTGGTCCTTGATTCACCTTTTGTGTTTTTACCCCCCAATGGAGACTTAATGAAGATAAACTTCAAAATAATGATGAAAATAAGCACGCTCTTCCTCTGATTTGCCATCTTCAAAGGAGATCCCCGTTGGTGGGTTGTCAGTTCTTGCAATTGTTCTTTTTTCCCCCTATTTTTTTACTGGAGTAATCTTCTCTCTCCTGGTAACAGGTGCTAACTCAAAGTGACCCACTTCTGATTCTATAGATCCCCTGTACTTTCTCGGGCTTCTCCTATACCAGCCGTACCTATGTATGTATTCACATCTAACCTTTTATGTAGCTCTTCCCTAATAAATACCCTTCAACGATTGACCTTCACAGAGAGAAGTTACCTACATGCTGTAACCCCAATAATCTCACCTCTTTTTTATCCTTCCCACAGACCTGTCCTTGATTACCTTTTTTATCCGCTTCCAAAAAAAACCTCATCTCTGAAAACACATTCCACGCTATAAAGTGGGCCATTAAAATAATTAAATATAAAAATACTGTGAGAAAAGAAATTCGAAATAAAGACCAATACACACTAAGACACTTGTAAGAGAGAAAAAAGAGGAGATTTATTAGGGAGAGAAACAGGGAATTAGAGAGAAAAGGTAGGAAATTAGACGAAAAAATAGGATGTAGAAAGTGAAAAACTAGGAAATGTGTTAGAGAGGAAAAAATAGGGAATTTATTGGAGAAAAAAGTAAAAAAAATTGCTAAAGAACATCGTGAAGGAGGTTCATGCACAGCCATTTCCGTAGCCTTTGGTCTGGGCCAGGAGAGATGAAAAGGCCATTTAAGCCCTTCGCTAATCATACTTAAATAGAAGTAAATAACCTGTAAGCAAATGTCTACTAAAGCCTGCCTTATCCTCGACAAACCAATCACAAAATTCCATTACAGTTCCATAATTCCCGTCTTTTACACCTCCACGTAATTCCCGGGCATTATCCAAAAAAAAAAAGAGATTCTATCGCAGAAGCTCCAACATTGAAAAGAATCATAACCCTCTCGTCACTGACCGTCATGTGGGACAATGCATTTCCTCTGTAGGACGTGAGACTCGTTTTAGAAGTCGATGGGGAAGAAAGCGGTAAAACTTGGGCAATGATACTAATCTGGAGGAGAGGTAAGGTACGTATGTGTATATGAGCGTATATTTTGGAAGCTTATAGCATTACAGGTATGATTTCTTCCTCACCAACAACTGCCCGGGCTACTCGTAACTGGAACACCCATCAAAAAAGCTTATGACACTTGTGAAGGTGAAGTAGTATGTACAATATAAAGTTTTTAAGCCTATAGACATAGAGTTCTGTTTACAGTAAGGAAGTTACTATGTACCGGGGGAAAAAGGAGCGGAGGAGAAGTACGGGGAAGCAGGAGAAGTGCTGGATTAAATAGCCATGTATGAGATTACACAGCTAAGTCCTTGCTTGGGTACACATCACCCACACTGATGCTAATAGTACACTGTACACTGCCCAAGGAGAAGTGGAGCGCGAAGGAGAAGTGTCGGATTCGAGGTGGAGAGAGCGAGAGAAAGAGAGAGAGAAAGCGAGAGAAAGAGAGAGAGAGAAAAAGAGAGAGAAAGCGAGAGATAGCGAAAAACGTGAGGAAAAGCTCCGAATTCGCCAAGTGAGAAGGAGCGATATTGAAATACATCGTCAAAGAACAGAGAGAGAGGAGACAAAAAGTTAAAGAGAGAATAATGAGCCAGAGGACCACGCTTATACTATACTCGCTGTCCCTAAGTGAATTTTGAACAATAAAACAGCGACATTGGTTACGCTGAAAGAATACAAGCGGCATTTTGACGCCGCACTAGCACATGTATCAGAGCGAGAGTGGGAGTGATTGTCGCAGGCACGAAGAATAAGAAGAGAAAGACAGAGATACAAAATTAGTGCGAGAGAGAACCAGGAAGGACAAGGAAAAGCGAGACAGAAAACCAGAGAGAAAGGAGAGACAAACAAATGGCGAAGAGAGACAGAGAAAGCGAGGCAGAAGGAAAGAAAAAACAAATAGAAAGTAGAAGTAGAAAGAGGAAATAGAGCACATAGAAGAGCAGAAGGAGCATATAGAAGAGAGAGAGAAACAAATGGAAAATAGCGAAAGGAAGAAAAGAAATGCAAAATAGATAGAGAAAGGGAAGAAATGCAAAATAGAGACAGAAAGAGAAGAAACGGAAAATAGAGAGAGAAAGAGAAGAAATGAAAAGGAACCGAAAGAGTGAGAGAAAATCTTATAGAAGAGAGAGAGAGAGAAACAAATGGAAAGTAGAGAGACAAAGAGAAGAAATGAAAAGGAACCGAAACAGAGAGAGAGAAGAGCAGAAAGATTGATAGAAAAAAGCATAAAGACGACAGAAAAAACAACTGGGAAAGGGAGAGAGAGAGATAGATAGAGAGATGCAAATCGAAAGAGAGAGAGAAAAAAAACATATGAAAAACAGTGATACTGGAAAATAAAGAGAAAAAATGAGGGAGAAAAAATGGAAAGAGAGAAAAAGAGGAAGAAAGAAAGAGAAAGACAAATAGAAAGCAGAAAGGGAAAGTAGAAAGAGAATAGGAAAGTAAAACAAAGGGAGAGAACATGGAAATTGGACGAAAGAGAAAAGCAAAAAGAACCAATTATAGAGAGAGATGTGGATACAGAGAAGAGAATGAGAACTTTGAGAAGCATGAGGGATTAAATCGCAATGTAGCGAATAAAATCTCCCATCCCCAGTTTAGGTATATAAAGTTTGTGGGGGGAAAAAGCTTATTGTATTAGTGAAATGAAGCTTTTCTCCAGAAATAATGTGTTTACTAGTCAAACTCCACCTTAATTATGTGTTTTCATACTGTCTTAAAAGCGTCACATCCAGTCCCATCCCACTAAATGGTGAGTAGGAAAAAGCCATGAGAGGTGTACAACGGCCAATTACATGGCGTTATCACTGCAAATGTCCAAAGGCGTAACAATGAGTCCAGACTTTACTCATATACTATTATGTCCTACACGTGCCATTGCCAACCCTTCTCACAGTCAGATTGAGTGAAAACAATATAATTAAAGCGTCAAACATTCCTGGCAAAATACGCCCCCTGTAATTTAAATGTCACCAAGCCTTAAAAAAATTAATTCCCACCTTTCTCATTCCCTTCTCCCCTTTTGTAAATGGATCCATTAAGACACCATTTACCCCTTCTAGATTCCCTGTAAAAGGGGGAATGGTGCGAGAGACTTTTCAGTGACATTTTTTCTTAAATTGTTTTCCTTCAAGGCCTTCCAAATGGTGACCATCTTTCACATTCACAGCATTAAAAGAATTGCGAAAACATGAAAGCCAGGAACAAACTTGTTTATTAGACTTTTCCATTTCATTTTTTTATATAAAAAATGCTCTGAGACTTTTTGCCTTTTCGTTTGCTTTTCTTTTCTTTGGCCTTCATTTGCTGTGGGTGTTATCAAGTACCTATTAAGTTTTGTTAAAAACAAAAAATCTAATTTTCTGAACGCATTACATCCTCCAACTATGATATGCTTTTACCGGTAAATTTTTTCGCGGAACTCAAACCGGAGTGAGTCCTTTTATGCGTATGTATATGCAGACATTGCGCAAATCTGCCGCTTATCCATTTGAAAATAGTTCATATGTCTTATTGACGGACATCGCCGTGAATGCGTGGTCTTGCTTTTATGCACACCAAAAAAAAAAGAAGAAAAACGGAGAGACGGAAAGAGAAAAAGGCGGGAAGAATTGAAATAAGTTGTAACTCACCGTCCTTATCGTAATGGCTCCAAACTTCAGTGAATTGATTAGCTGTCAATTTCTTCAGCTCTTTACTCTGGGGATCTCGGAATTGACGCATAAAGTTGGCACATCTATCAATGTTCACTTTTAACGAGCCCGACGACGCGCTCGATGTCATTGTTGCTGCTGCCATCTCCACTGCCTTGTCCTTTGCTTGTCCTGGAAGATAATAATTATTTATTTGGATTATTATCCCATTATGCTATTCACTCATAGCCATCCATATTCAAATATTCTCAGAGATATTTTTATTTATTTAACATTTATTTTACATTTATTTTCTCCATATTTCACCTATATAACCGGGGAAAATTGTGATGTAGAAAGACAGTGAGACTTGTACGAGACGCCTATGCATATACTGTAATTATATTTCCCAAAAATCAAAATGTACCCGCCCGGGTGTTTATTTTAAAGGCAGGAGCCACTCAAGCGGGATGTACCGTGAAATTCCTCATATGTATACACCATATTTAGTGAAAGAAAGACATTTATTCAAGAATAAGATAAAGTATATAAATCAATGGATAGAATGGATATTTTGTCCAGGAAAGGAGCACATGATACCAGGTCGTTTGTATACATTATGTATGTTTGTATATGTACATACATATATGTATATGTTATATATATCTATATAATACGTTTGGGAGAAAGTGCGTGAAAAAAAAATCGGGCGGAATGTTGATGGGCAGAGGAATGTACGAGTTTTTGCGGTGAGTTGCTGCGTAAATGAGACTTTCAATTGTACTCGGACAGCCCTTGACTAATGGACATTTTGAGGAGATTTTACAACACTCTAACAACCAAGTGTGTAAACACTTTTCAACCTTTATAAAGGTATGTATATATAAGTACATATATGCATGGCAGGGAGGTAAGGAGAACGTTGTGTGATGAAATCAATAGGACGATATATGGAATATTTGGCCGGGTAGTGCCCGCACCACGTCCAAGTGTGATTCCTCATACCTGGTGAATTTTAATCAATAGCAATAGCCACATGGTAGTAGTAAGAGCCTAAAGAAGTAGAGTATTTACCCCCACCGAAAAAAATTGTCTCACAAAAAACATTTTTATGTGTTTCTATGTACACACTATTTGATTTCGGGTATCAACGACTTTCACACAGTACATGTATGTGTATATGTATTGTCTCCACATAGTGTATTTTAATGGAGAAAATAAAATTTTGGAAGTGGAAACAATATTTTGCCTTCAAATGTCCTCTCAAAAGTGTATACAAGAATGCTCACATGGACTACATTCAGTTTTTGAAAACAGCTCATAATTTTGGACAATGTGGACTTCAACCGTTTTTGAACTATAATTTATATTTGGATATTTCCTTTCCTTCAGCAATACAGTTGTTTACCAATAGGAATGCCCAAATACGGGGAAAGGCAGTATTTGACTTTGTACTGCGTATTACTATACACATATACGTATATATACGATCCCTAATACGAAATATGACTGTCTCCATTATACGTAAATTCGAAAATTGACTCTCAAAATAAAACAAAAATCAACACCCGTATGAACGTCGTCTAAAAGAATTGTGAAGAAAAGTGCCGGATTTTTTTTTGAAGTTAGTCAATTTTTGAAATTGCACAGACTAGAGATGGTCATATTTATATATTTTGCATATTCATATATTTTGCATTAGGGCTCGTTGGAAATGGTCAGATTTTGAACTTTACCCTCGAAATGAATATATATGCTCATTTTTATATACAACGGTGCTTACACACATTTCATATAGAGGGACATGGCTCCATGGGCGTGCATTTATCATGGGTATAATAAACATGTTTGGACGGGTGGAATGTCGTTAATAGCCAAAACAAGTGGGGAGGAAAGGGTTCGTATGGCTTCCTTTCCCATTTTTTCAATGCCGCATTCCCCTAAATATGTCTCCTGCCTCTACCCATCCAAATATAATTGCATAGGTCCATTAACATAGTATCTTAATATGACGTAGGAGTACTGCATCCTCCATTATATCGCTATAGTATATGAATAATTGTCAGTACAATCTTTGACGTCCGTCTGGCCTTACCTACATAAATTCTTGTTGGTGGCGATAGCGTACAAAAAGCACGTGTTCTGTACTATCCCAAACTATTGCTTGCCTAACTACTATTACACAATATGCATCAATGTCTACGGCTGTATACTAATTACGAATCAATGACAGACAAAAAAAAAACCAGTCGAGAGATAACTGCAGCTTAATTTGTCTCGGTCGATTTTTCCACCACATTTGACGGTCTAATTATTTTTCTTGTTTATATTCCCTGGATTTCCCCCCATAGCAAGTGACTCAAGGTAAGGTAATGAATGAATTGCGATATTGGGAGTAAATTGAAGAAAATTGTGCTTAGCTCTATTCTAAGACGTTTTTGGAAATAACTAAGAATAATCAAACGTGCTTTGTTAGTGTGATGAAAGCAGGAAAATATTAAAGATGTGTGGGAAGGAAAGTCTTCGGAGAAAGTAGGGGTACGAAATAAGTGGAAAAGGGAAAGTGGGGAAGTTTTATTTTTTGGTGCAAATAAAATAGACACGATTCAAAGATGGAATTGCGTGGACGCACCAAAAATCAACGAAAGCGTTGGGTTTTTTCAGGGGAGAGAGGGAAAAGGTTGAAGTGAGAAGGAATTAAAAATTAATGGTGCAGAGCGAGAAAGATTGAAGGAAATGGGAGCAAAGCATGGAAGGAGGGATAAAATGGGAAAGCGGGGGAAGGAAGCCAAGGGGTAATCACAAGTGATTAAATTCATGAAATAACACAAAAAAAGATGGAGAGATGAAATGGACCGAAAGACAGGAATATAGTTCCTATTGGAATATTGTATTAATTTAATCACGAATAAGTTTTTCATATTGAAATATGCTATGTTTTAGACAATCTTCCATAATTTGTTCCATCATTTAATTTCCAAATTAAAGCCAAATTAAAATGACAAAAAAAATCACAGGTTTCACTGGCAAATATGGGTCAATGTGAGACAAAAATATGTCCAAATAGAGAGTAGAATGCCTTCGGAGATATTTTCCTAAGCAAATACCTCAAACTTCTCTTTCCCTCTTCCACCTCTAGAGGAAATGTAGACTCCTAATTTTAATGGAGGCAGTAAAAACTCTATTAGGAAATGTTACCTAAATGATTATTGCCCAAATTTCTTCCATAAATACAATTTCACCTGACTCCAACCAAGTATTTTTTTTGAGCATGAGAACAAGAATCTTAAACTTTGCTCTCCAAAAATAGTTTTTCACAACAAGAGATCAAAACTACGCTTTTTACATAATGTGAGGAAGGTAGGACATATTTCAAATAAAAAAGTTCACGAGCTCTGAAATAGTAACAAAATACTAATGAAAGAAGTGTGAAAGATAAAAAGGAAATGAAAAAGGGGAAAATGCAGAAATGTGAAAAATTATGTGTATAAATGTCTGTGACGATGAACACATGCTTTTTTTTTATTTTACAGTCTAAATCCAGCTCCTGCTTTCTCTCCCAGTGACTCCAGCCCTCGTATTTTCCCATGCTTTCTCCCTAACTATTTCGTTTCCTCCGCGTTCCTCTACCTACCCCATGTATTGTCAAGAGAAAAAAGAGAGAGGAGAGCAGAAAACGTGAGGAGAAAGAGGAAAATAATGGGGGGAAAGACCGAGGCATATTTCTTCGGCATACTTAAAGAGGTGAGTTCATGAAGACACTTTAAAAGTCCGTAATAACGGAAGAAAATTCTCTCTTGCACTTTTCCTCTCCGTCCCCATATCTAAGAGTCTTCTCTGTCTCCGACGGTCTCTCTTTATTCATGTCGTTCTCTCTTTTTTTAATATACACATCTTCCTCTCTCTTCCTCTCTCTCTGTTGCATTTGCTGTCTCTCAGGAAAAGAATTTCTCTCAGGTCTTTCCCAGCAGTGCCCGTCCATCTACTTGGAGTCGCACAGTGTATTTAATTTATTTATTACTACTATGGGACACACTTTCTTCCCAACGTCTCCTTACTGAAGCCCGGTGGCTCCTCTATAGGTCTTGTCTACCTCTCTGTTTTACTTCTTCTTTTGTTTCTACTTATTTTATCATAAGTGACCAAGAGTGACCAAGGGGGAAATAGGTAATTCGAGAGAGTGTGAATAGCAGAGCGCTTCCACGCCATTGACTAACACCAACAACAAAAATAACAAACAAGCAAAAACGCAAAAACGAACTTGTTTCCATCTTTGTGTGTCCTCAACAATTTATCAATTTATCTGAACATCTCTAGTAACTTTGCACCGTCCAAAGCCGTTTCTCTCTTTCGTTTTATCTGTTTTCTTTTGCTCACTCTCCTTTGCTTTATCTTCTTATCTCTCTTGATTCCATTTTATTTCTACTTTTGTCTTTCTCTATAGTTTTAGCTTCCTCAATAGTTTTTTCTTTCTCTGTTACTTTCTCTCTGGCTTATTATTTCTCTATTGCGTTCTCTTTCTCTTAATTCATCTTTGCCTCTAGTTTTCTTCCTTTCTCCACTTTTCTCTTTCTCTCTTGGTTTCTCTTTCTTTTTGCTTTTTCTCTCTGGCTTATTACTTTTCTATTGCGTTCTATTTCTCTGTTGCTTTCTCTCTCGATTTCTATATTGCGTTCTATTTATCTGTTGCTTTCTCTGTTACTTTCTCTCTGGCTTATTATTTCTCTGTTGCGTTCTCTTTCACTTATTTCATCTTTGCCTCTAGTTTTCTTTCTCTCTCTACTTTTCTTCTTATCTCTAGTTTTTTTCTTTCTTCTTACTTTCTCTCTCTGGCTTATCATTTCTCTATTGCGTTCTCTTTCTCTGTTGCTTTCAGTCTCTGTCTTGCTTTCTCGTTCTCTGTTGCTCTCTATTTCTCTCCTGCTTTCTTTTTCTCTTTCCTGCTTTCTCTCCGCCTTCCTCTGTATTTTTCCCTTTCTCGCTTTTACTCTCTCTCCCCCTTTTTTTCTCCCTCTCTTTCCGTCTGGTTATGACTCTCCCCTTTCACTGTCTCACGTCCCCCCTTTGGAACCACGTCCGAGGTCTTAACATCCCAAGAAAAACGTGATGTGTCTACGTCTGTATGAGGTATAAAAGAATGTAAAAGGAGACAGATGAACTTATGTCTACGTACCTTGATCGATGGATATAAAATGCAGAGTTTACGTCTCTCTTCTCGTTGTCACCTCCTTGTCTAGGGGCTATTCTTCTTCTTCCACCACGTCCTCCTCCACACTACCTTCGTCTTTCTTCCCGCTTGCACTTCCACACCAAAGAAGCACACGTCAACTGAATGTGGAATTGGAGCCTATGGGATAGACGGGCAAAATTAAATTAGAACCCACATTTTCCGTGTAAAGAGAAAATCTGCCATTTTTTAGTCTTCCTTTTTTCTGACTCTATCCTACTGTTACGGCTTTTGTTTGATCAGGAACTTCTCCAAAAAAAAAAAGGAAATTACAATTAAGATGCTTTTTTAGGTACAAATATTTTTCCTTAAAAAAATTAGGGTAAGTATCCCCTTTTTTAAAGTGTTTATTAATTTACAAAATTATTTATTATACGGACATAACTGTGATAAAAATATTTTTACTAATATAGATAAAATTGTTGGAGAAAGTTCACTGGTGTGACTATTGTGGTTCAATCTGTCAGTGTTTCAAAAAAAAATTAAAACTTGATGGTATATTTTCTCGTATGATTCTGGAATTGCTATTTTTTCCCAAAATTATTCGGCACTAAGTTAGACGAGAATAGAGAAAATTTAAAAAAAATTAATTTCCAGAAAATCTAGTCATGCAGGAACTTGTTACCACTGCTGCGTAAATACGTCTGTGGGGGAACTTGAGAAAAGTTGAGAGAAGATGCACACCATACAAAGGAAACTGGGAGAAAGTTGTCAACTTTATTAGAAAAAAATATCCTCTCCAAAAAAGGAAATCTATTACTGCCTTTGATGCTTTGATATGTCCTTCACAGAAGAATGGGGATAAATGGGGACACAAGAGGAAGGAGACAGCGGTAGTCACCTGTCAACTTGACTGGAATCAAGTGACTATCAAGTGAATTCCCTCCTCTCTCCATCTCCCATTCTCAAGTATTAGAAAACATAACCACGTAAAAGTGGTAAGGAGCTTCCCAATTTTTTTATTGTGAAAAAAAAGATGAAAAAAAAACAACACTCCCTTTGTTCCCCCAAAAAAGGAAGAGGAGGGGAGAACAATTTGCGTCTCTTACTAGTATTTGAGGGATCCGGTGAGCGGATGTGAAAGGTTATAGATCTTTCTGTTGTGGAGTAAATGGTTTACTCTGTGACTTTTTCCAATTTCCGGGGAGACTGTTTCAACTCCAAAGGGTTGACTGGTGATTTTTTTTTCTCAGAGACTCCGGGTGGCAGTTGCCTTTTTTTCTCCTTCCGTGTTTATATTATCAACAGAGAAAAGAGTGAAAGTCGGAGAAAGAACTGCCTTAGTGGAACAAGAGAAAGAGAGAGAGAGAACAAATGTGAATCAGACCAAGCCCTTGCAACAACTGACCAGAGCTGGGAGGCAGGCAGCTGAATATAACTTGTTTCTTTCTCTTTTCACATGCACACACGGAGAAGGATGCTTTCTCTAGCCCTTGCCTTCCCTCTCTCTCTCTCTCGCTTTCTCTCTCCCTATTTCTCCTGTTATGTGGGTTGGAATGGGACCATGCCGAAATTGTTTGGTTCCTCTGCCTTCCCCTCTTGCTGAGCTTTCCTCTCTCTCTCCCTGGGCTTTCCCCGTCGCTCTCGCAAGTATTTAGCCCACGTTAAGGTAGTATAAGTTGTAGGTAAAGGTGCCTTTGAAAACTCACAGTCCAACCTTGTGTACTTGAAAAACTCCTGTACATGGTGAAAAAAACCATTTGCACGAAAAACCCGGCAGAAAGTAATGCACTTACCAGTATTGTATTGAAATAGAAAATAGGAGTGAGAAAGGGAGAGAGAGAGGAAGAGAGAGAGAGTAATAGGAAGCGCATGCTTTCTCTCCACTTATTCTACATTTCCCTGGCTTCTATCCTTTATATGAATTAGATCTTTTTTTGGAGAACAAAATATACCGAGAAGTGTTTTAACAAGCCTGTACCCTCCGCTTCACCCAACTTCTACAAATGTGGAAAGCTTTGGGAAAAAATGGCAGTAAATAATTCTTGGAGGAAAAGTATTCAACGATTACAAAGTATAATCGTTAACAACCCTTCATTTACTCAGTTCCGTGGATTTTGTTACGTAAGGCTTACAAGGGATATTATATGGTGTGGGTGAGAGCGGATATATAGGTGTGAGTGTGAATGTGTTGCTATCATTAATTTTATTCCATTACGCATTTTTCACTTGTTCTTTCTTCTTTTCAATCCCACTATTTCACTCACTTTCTCTCTGTTTCGCAAGCTTTCTCTTTCTATCTCTCTCTTGCGTTTTGTGTTTCTTGTGATTTCGCTCACTCTCTCGGGCTTTCTGTCTCTGTTGCTCCTGTTTTCTCTATCCCTTTTTCTCTTGCTGTCTCTCTCCTTCCGTATATCTCTCTCTATTATTCTCATGCTTTTTCTATCCTTTCTTTATTGCTTTGTCTGTCTTTCCTTATATTTCTCTTTCTCTTATTCTCTTTCTCTGTCTTTCCTTATATTTCTCTTTCTCTTATTCTCTTTCTCTGTCTTTCCTTATATTTCTCTTTCTCTTATTCTCT